>CM065371.1:25787431-26029931 GCA_033032245.1 Poecilia picta
TTGATAAAATGCAATAGAAAATCTCCAGTTAGATATGATTATTAAGATTATACAGAAGGGGATTCAAAATTATTCTGATTTTTAAATTAGAATTGTAGCTTTAATCTCAGATTTATTTCTCAAAATTTAGATTTTTTTCTTCCTCATAATTTGGAGATAAAAGTCAGATTTTTTTCTTCTTAGTTCTTTTAATCCTTTTCTTTATGATTTCTAATCTGGATTCTCTTTCATCTCCGTCTTCTGATAATCTGCCAGCCGTTTAAATCTGATTGGCTGTTTTCAAGTTAAAGCTGCAGACATTAATTTATGATCAATATTTTTTTTTCAAACCCTGCAGCTCATCACTGCTGGTAAATCAAAGGTTCTTTGCTGATTCTTGTTTTGGTAATAATCTGTAAACTTTAATCCCTCTTAGGTCGCAGGATGCCACTGATCTTCTACATGAGGATCTGGTGCAGGTGAGAGAAACGTGAACTTCCTCTGACTTTATCGCTGGTTGAGTCGGTTTGACGCTGAATTCACTGCTGACCAAACTCAGCTGGATTCACAACGTGGAGATTTTCATGGCATCAGGAGCTTGGAGACCTAACAAACCAGCACCCTCTATGAGTCTGTTTGTTTCTCACACGGTGGAAAATGATCACTTGAAATGCAAAAATAATTTACTTATTCTAATACCTTAAAGATCTGTTATTGCTGTACCAACCATCTGGACCCCTCAGATCTTCTGGTTCTGCTCTGCATCCAGAACCAGAACCAAACGAGGAGAAGCAGCTTTCAGCTTCTACGCACCACAAATCTGGAACAAACTTCCAGAAAACTGTAAAACAGCTGAAACACTGAGAGCCTTTAGGTCTCAACTTAAATCCCCCAGGTTGGAGTTGCTTATTAGGGTTTAGTTATGGTTTTAATGTCTGAGGTTTGAGAATCCTGGTAAGATGTCGCTCTGCTAAAACTCTGTTGGAGGAAACCCCATCAGGGCAAGTCCTCACGTGGATCCATGTTTTTATCTTTACTTTTAATAACGTTTTTATCTTTTTTAATCTTTTTCAAAATCTCTTGTTTAAAGAAGTTTTAAAGGTTTGATTCCTTGTCAAATGGGGGTTTGACTAAAGAAGTTTTAAATGTTAAAGTTTTTATTTTTAATTTCTTATTTCTTTCTCATGTTTTTAAAATCTTTCTCTTTCTCACTGTTTATTCTGTCACATGCTGTTTTTATTTTAATTATGTGAAGCACTTTGAAATGCCTTGCTGCTGAAATGTGCTGTACTAATAAAATTTGATTAATTATTCCCATTGTATCAGATTTAGTTCTACATTTGGAAGTGACAGATACATTTTTTTGCTGGGACTTACCTGCGTGTTAACGCAGCATAAATAACAGGCCTGCCTGGGTCTGTGAGCCGAAACACAGCAGGGCTGTAAAAACTCTCCTTCATTTGGCTCAGGCACAAAGAAAGCTGATTATCATGCTGTAGATCCCGGGGGATTGTTTGGAGGGATTAATTGATCCTAACCTGGAGACATTTTGTAATAAGAGGAGTGATCCTCTGTGAACTTCCTGCTCCAGCTATCGCTGCTACATGTAGCGCAGGGTTTGTGGCTCCGTCCCTCCAGTCAAAGATTCACCAAAATGCTTTTCCTAAACAGACTTCCTCTAAAGATGCTCGCTGTTATCAGTTACTGAGGACAGCAGCAGGTGGTGGAAACGCTGCAGATCCATTGGCATCGTCCATATATGGGTCTCACTTCCTCTTTTAGCAGAGCTGTGGCTTTAACAGGCCTGCAGGCCGATTTCAAATGTGCTTTGAAAACAAAGGTCAGATGGGATTTATTCAGTTTCATTCTCTTCATATTTGCAGGTTTTATGGCTCTGAAAACTTGTGGCAAGTTTTGTAATGAATCGATCACGTTTTAATCAATGAATTAGCAACATTTTCAATTCAAAATCTCTTTTTGCTGTGAATAAATACAGATATGATATGAACATCAGACATATTTCTAATTTTTAATCTTCTGGTTCTTCAACCATCAGATGGCATCTAAGTTCTGCTACATGTTAGCATTGAGATGCTATCTTAGGCTAGCATAGCTAACTGATAGGCTAATGCTGTTAGCCTATCAACAATCGTCTTTTCCAGCATCCAATCAGATCGTTTAAAAACAGAAATTACTCCCAGTGGGACCAGAGAAGATGCTCCGTCCTCCATTGCTGTTAGCAGGATTAGCTTGTGCGTCAAATTTTACGGCTGTACCAGAAACAGCACAAAGGTTCCACTTCAGGACATTTACATATGCGGTATATATAATCTTATGTTATAATCTGTAATAAATGAATCTGCCCTGAACCATCCGGTAGTTTTCTGTCTGGTCACACTGCGGTGTTTCTCCGGTTGAATCCAGGTGGAGCAGCGGGTGGAGCCGGCCAAGAAGGCGGCGCAGGTCCTCCATAAGAAGCTGCTGGCCTGCATGCAGAGTCCTGTAGGACTGGAGGCAGAAAGGAGAATGGTAGCCGCCAGTTTTCACACGTGTCTGAAGGAGTTTAATGGATTTCTGGGACTAAATGACGTTTCTTTCTCTGTTTCTGCAGAAGAAACTTCCTCTGATGCTGCTGTCCATCAGCATGGCGGAGAGCCTGAAGGACTTTGATGCTCAGTCCTCCATCAGGTGACGGTTTCCCCCCAGAAAACCTGCTCAGGCGCTCCGCCATGTTGTTGTATTAAAAGGTGTTCAGTAGACAGGAAATGTAAAAATATTACTGGGTAATTATAGGAAAACGTCTCCACTGATATTTAAACCCACAACTAGTCTTACAAACAACAAATCAAACATTACAATTAAAATGAATATCAATTATTTTCACTTGTGTTTAATCCAAACCAAGTCAACTGCTCCATCAGGCCCCCCAGGACTTCAGGGGCCAGAAATGCTAATATTTTAACACAAACCACAGATGTAACATTTGTTTACTGACATGATCAAAGCTGCCAAATTTGATTTAATGGTTTCAACATAAATTAAAATATTTAAATTATTTAACATTTAAATTTAAGATTTGAAAGATCTGGTAGGTTTACTTTGTAAAAGTTCAAAGAACAATATTCAGTTAGATTGTTTTGTTACCATAGCAACAATCTGATGCTGAGTTTAATCTTTTGAGTTTGAACTCTGTTTATTCACAAGTACAAATGAATAAACTGCAATTATAACTGATTGTTTTTAGGTTGAACAGTTAAACTCCTCCCTCTCTCCCAGATTAAATCTAACACAGAAGCTATTAGAGGTGCTGATTGGGGCTCCTAAGTCAGATTCTGCTCCAATCAGTAACACAAACAGCGCAGACAGCGCCACACGCTGGGCAGCATGTAGAGATGTAAACGCCACACATAATTCTTTGTTCACAAAGATTAATCATTCTCAGCGCTCCTCTGAAAGCGACTACAAGTTATTCCTGCGGTTCACATAGAGCTGCACAACCAGAGCTAACGCGGCGGATTTAGACTCTTACCTTGATGCAGAGTCTCCAAAGAATCACAATTGCTCACAGGGGGTTGATGTAAATATCCTTACAGGTCAACCTGAGTCCAGTTTGCGTGAAAAGAGCCTGGCTGAGGTTAACTTCAGAGATCGAGCAGCGACAGAGGCGCCAGCGCTGTGATTGGTCCGCTCTCTACTTTAAATGTATCAACTATAAACGTTTAGGAATAAACCTGCTCTGCAAGTGAAACGCCAAGAGCAACAGAGACGTGTGCAACTTTTTAAATGATTATTTTCATAAAAACATTAACAAGCAATGCTTAGCCTGGCGGGGGACTAGTAAAGCCTGGTGGGCTGCCAGGCTGATGACACACTGGGGGAAACCCTGCGGTTGATGGTTGGATTCCAGCTTGGAGGCGTTTGGGTTTTAGTTTCTGGATGGAAAAGCAGATGAATCTGCTGTCTGTGGCTCCAAACTTTGACTAAAAAAGTTTTTAAATACAGATATAGTTGAGCTTTTATGAGTTTTTAAATTTTTCCACTGGATAGTTGCATTGAATTTCCACATCAGATTAGCGCTAAATGTAGCAGTAATATTGATCTAGATCTGTTTCTCCTATCAGGCTGGAAACTACATTCAAACATCAACATCCCATAGAAGAAAATGGACCCGTCACCTTTTATCTTTATTTAAAAGCATAAAAACAGAAATAAAATTACTATTTAAATATTGCAGATATCCTATAGTAGATGTTTATCGAAAAGATTTTAAAAATAGTCTTAATTTTTTAAAAAAAATAATGTAATATTTGTGGCTCTAACAGTTTTATTTAGTTAAATTGACACTAAAATGTCTGAATTATAAAAGTTGCTGATCTCAGATCAAGGAAGTAAATTAACTTTCATTTATGTTTTTAACTTAACACAAAATCTCCTCAGACCTTCAGGGAAGATTATAATAAATTAAGGCTGTAACTAATTATTAATTTGATTAAAAAATAATCTGCAGATTATTGTTAAAACAATAATCTGCAGATTATTGTTTTAACAAAGAACTTCATCTTTCATAAGAAAATAAACATTTTATTGCCTTTAAGTAAGCAACAGCATTCCTTTAGTGAAGGTTTGATCATCTGGTCAGATATATGAACATCAACATCTGACTAGGAGATCAGAAATTGGAGATTATTATTGGTAAACTGATTAATACCTGGATTAGTAGAAGTTTTTTATTGAATCAGGTGAAGCTAAACGTGCCACCAGCCGAGTTCTGGCTCTGAATGGCCTTTTTGAGTCTTTATGCTCAAGTAAACAGTTACTAAACTAGTTGGTGATTATTTCAGCAATCAATTAATCAGGATTAATCCAGTTAATTCGAGCCTGCAGTGAACACTAAGCTGTTGGCAGTGAAAGTTGACCCTGTGCTGCATGTTGCAGGCGAGTGCTGGAGATGTGCTGCTTCATGGAGAAGATGCTGGCCACCATGCTGGCCGACTTCGAGCTGACGGTGGAGAAGGAAGTCCTGGAGCCGCTCAACAAGCTGAGCGAGGTGACGGAGCAGAAGTTCAGCTGCTGCTTCACAGCTTCTCCTTTTCACTGATTCACCAACGTCCACAGCAGGCTGGCTTCGGCAGTTTGGACCGTTATTTGGAAAATACAGGGTTAAATGATCAATTAAAGGAGCAGTTTCATGTAAAATCCACATTTTTAAAATCTTTCCCTCATGCTTTAATCCTGGGATATTCTTTTGATTCTTTCAAATCCTTTAGTCTCCATGGCAACCATTCAGCTGTTAAAACGGCTGGGTGGGTCTAGCCCCGCCCCCGAGGCGCAGCTCCTCCCCCACTCAGCTCCTCCAGACTAGCAAGCAGCAATTAGCAAACAGCTGCTGAGCTCGTTATAGGAGCTGCTGCTCAGGGCATCGCTGGTAAAAACATGAAAGGGTTAATAGAGGAGCCATGTTGGGATGACTTCCTGGAGGCGGAGCTTCAGAAAGAGCAGGAGCTTCTTAAAGAGACAGAGGCCCAAATTCAAGGTCATACTTAATGTATAAAGCATTTTTATAACAACTCAAAGTAACATAGCTACTTGATTGTTCTATAAAAGTGTGTTATACGCCTGGAAAATACATAATACTGCCTCTTTAAATATCCGTCTGTGTAATAAGTAGATTCAGTAATTGGTTGGACAGAGTTTTGCTCTTTTAGATGAACATTTTGTCTCTCCAGGAGGATTTACCTGAAATCCTGAAGAACAAGAAGCAGTTTGCGAAGCTCACTACAGACTGGAACAACGCGCGGGTCAGGTGAGTCCCAGGAAGCCGTCCGTCTTCACCTGGACGCGCCGCGCCGGATGTTAGCGTCTGTCTGTGTTTCCCCAGGAGCCAGGCGAGCAGCGGCCCGCAGGCCAAGCAGGACGGCCTCAGGGAGGAGCTGGAGGAGGCCTGGAGGAGGCTGGAGAGCATCAAGGTTCTTATCTACCTTAATGAATACATGCCTGGTTTTGCTGTGCTGTGATTGGGTAGCACATATTATAATAATAATAATAATAATCAATCCAATTTGTACCGCACTTTTCATTAACAAAAATCTCAAAGTGCTACACAGTGCAAATAAAATCAGAGATAAAATCAACATCATAAAAATCATGTGGAGGCAGAATAGGCTTGCTTAAATAAAAACGTCTTCAAGCCTCTTTTAAAATCAATTAGTGGTTGTGGAGCTTCTCAAATGATCTGGGAGATCCAGAGACGGGGGGCAGCGACAGCGAAAGCCCTGATCTCCCATGGACCTTAATCTGGGTGGAGGAAGGTGGAGGAAGCTGCAGTCTTGTGATCGTAGAGATCTGGTGGATGAATGTGGAGTGAGAAGGTCCTGGTCCTTCAGATAATCCGGTGAGGTTCCGTTTAAACACTGATGGGTGATGAGAGCGATTTTGTACTGAATTCTGCAGCTGATGGGAAGCCAGTGCAGGTCATGCAGGATAGGTGTAATATGGGCAGGTTTACGGCCCTCAAGAGAATCCTGGCTGCGCTGTTTTGAATGTATTGGAGCTTCTGAAGACGTTTTTTATGGATTCCAACAAACAGAGAGTTGCAGTAGTCGAGCCTGGAGGAGACAAATGCATGACGAGAGTCTCAGCATCAGAGAAAGAAAGAAACGGCCGAATTTTGGAGATATTACGAAGATGAAAGAAACAGATTTTAAACAGATGCTTAATGTGATTTTCAAATGTAAGTTGAGAATCCATTCTAACTCCAAGATTTGTAACTATGGTGGAAAAGGAGATGTCTTGTCCAGAAAAGAAAACAGTCGTCATAGTTGAAGATTGAACCTGGTGAGATGTTCCGATCAACATGGCCTCAGGTTTGGAGCAGTTTAACTGAAGGAAACTCTGAGTCATCCACTTCCTTATCTCCTCCAGGCAAGTAGTGAAGGCATTGAGGGAACATGGTGATGATGATGCTCCAGTTATTATGTCACTTCCTGTCGTTGCTGTTTGTGATTGAGACTCTTGACTTTATTTAATTTCTCTGTCATCAAACATTGAGTTATTCTGACTAAACACAGAGACGTTTTCCTGTTGCTGCTCTTTGCATTTTGGGAACTTTTCATGTTTCACACAATTTTGTTGGCGCATTAAGGGCTTGTTAGCTTAGCTAGCCTAGCACCAGTGCTACTATGGCTGCTCCTCCTGTCTCTACGTCTCTGAGTCTTCTCTCTATGACTGCGTATTAATGTCATAGAGAAAAAAAAATCTCCTCCTAAAACACCCAGAAAATTTTAGATTAATCTGAAAATTTCTGAATTTCTTTAGCAGAAATTGACGCATTTGTTTCTAACTAAAACACGATTGTCCCTCTCTGGGCATTTATCATATCGATTATCGTTTATCATGATAAATTTCTTGTCAGGCTGAGGATTTACCTTCACTAAATTTGAAATAATTATGTGTTACAGAAAAAACTGCCCATATTGTCGGGATTCTCCTGTTTCTGTTCAATCAGAGAATCAATAGATATAAATACATTTCTGTGTGTTTCTGTTTCTGTGAGTTTCTGTGTGGAGTTTAATGAAACAAATCATGTGTCTGGTGTCCCAAAGAGCCTGATTTCATATGGATTTTATACCAGTTCCACAAAATATTGTGATAAAACTTTAATCCCATCATGTCGCCCACCTCTCCCTCTGTCTGGCGTTGACCTCTGACCTCTGCAGGACCAGTACTCTGCGGACCTGTACCACTTCGCCACTAAAGAAGATGACTACGCAAACTACTTCATCCGTGTGAGTTGTGGTCCGAACACGCAGCCCTGGCGGACTCCGCTCGGCCCGCTCACCTCTGCTTTCCTCTCCTGCAGTTTCTGGAGCTGCAGGCGGATTATCACAAGAAGTCCCACGAGTTCCTGGACAGGAACATCAGCGAACTCAAAGAGAACCACAGCCAGAAAGGTGAGCGACCTCTGACCCGGAGTAAACAGGCTTTTAGTTTGACATAAATAACCTTTCAAATAAAATAACCATGTTATTTACGTATTAATACTAAGTAATCAGCAGTGATGTAGAAAATACAAGTCCAGCAGAAACTTTAACTCACATGTTGCAGAAATCTAAGAATCTATCGTTACCAAATCAATCTGGTAAAGTCAGCAGTGCATTAGGACCATCGCAGACAAAATAAATTACATTTCTGCTGAAAAAGATCAGACAAAAAGGAAGGAAAAGTTGAAAAATACAGATATTTTGAGATGAATTTTTAAACATCTGAGTTTTTATGGGAATTTATTCTTTCTGTTTTCTACCTGCAGTCGGTCCAACATGCCAGCGTAAGACCAGGATTAGTTCTTAATATTCAAGTAAAAGTATAAAGTACAGAGCAGTAAAACTTCGCTTACAAGAACCTTTTTAACCCAAAATGTTGCTCAGGTTAGTGACACCATTCCTGCCCACCTGTAGATATCGACAAACTTATCGTGTTATTTCAGCATCAGCTGGTCGTCCTTTGTTATCGGTCAGTTGGGGGAAACGTCTTCTGCTGGTTTGCTGCCATGTTTCTTACACAGGCTGGTCTGCACAGCAGCAGCATCTTGTCTCCTTCGTGTAAAACCGGCACCGCCGTCTTAGTGGTCATGTTACGTTTAAGGGCGGCTCAGAAAAACAAGTTATGACTCATCAATGACGGATTAAACAGTCGTAACGGCTGACAAACGTGTGGCAGCCTCTACTGTATCAAATCGAGATAGGAATAATAGAAAGATGACCACTCAGGTAAAAATATTCTAAAAGTCCAGAGAACACGACCCGTCGGCCGCCGGGCGTTACGACTTCCTGCCGATGTGTAGTGATGCAATAATTTCATGATAATATACACGATATTCTGCCCACGATACGATATATATATATATATATATATATATATATATATATATATATATATAATCCAGTCCAGCACATAACGGCAGGGTGCAAGATGCTGGCAGGGAAAGCGTACATGGAACGACATAACCAGGTGGCGGGCATAGTGTACAGGAACATCTGTGCAGAATATGGACTGGAAGCCCCGAGATCGAAGTGGGAAACACCCCCAAAGGTGGTGGAGAATGACCGAGCTAAGATCCTGTGGGACTTCCAGATCCAGACAGACAAGATGGTGATGGAGAACCAACCGGACATTGTGGTGGTGGATAAAGAACAGAGGAAAGCCGTTGTGGTGGATGTAGCTATACCAAGTGACTACAACATCAGGAAAAAGGAGCATGAGAAACTGGAGAAATACCAGGGCCTCAGGGAGGAACTGGAAAAGAACTGGAAGGTGAAGACCACAGTGGTGCCTGTGGTCATCGGGGCCCTCGGGGCAGTCACCCCCAAACTGGAGCAGTGGCTAAAACAGATCCCAGGAACAACATCAGACATCTCAGTCCAGAAATGTGCAGCACTAGGCACAGCCAAGATACTGCGCAGAACCCTCAAGCTCCCAGGCCTCTGGTAGAGGACCCGAGCTCAGAGGATGAAAAGAGACCACCCACAGAGGGTGAGAAGGGAATTTTTTTTTTTTTATATATATATATATATATTGCGATATATATATATATATATTGCGATATTCAGTAGACGATACGGTTTTGCGATTTTCTGAAAGATTTTAGAGGGACAGAGTGATTTTGGTGACATTTTTTGACTGTTATAAAGTTGGACTGAATTAATTTAACTGAAAACTGATTAAAAGCTCCAACTACACAATACCTGGCTCTGGTTGGACACAGACTTAAAGTGGACAGCTGGACAAAATGAACCAAAGAAGTGGAGAGAAAACATGTTTCTTTTAGTTGAAACAGTCCAAACTGTAGCTGACATGCATTAGTAAAGTAAATAAAGTGAACCAAGTTCCTGCTCTGAATAGTTTGATACCTTTTTAACCTGAACATCTGAAGGAATCACTCTAAGCCTGATGACCTGGTGAAGCCAGCAGTGAGTGAACAAGGTGACAGTTGGACGTTACGATACTTAAGGATGAATATCGATTTTTATCTAGGAAAGAAAATATCGATATATATCGTGATATTGATATTATTACACAGCCCTAAGGTGTTGTGACTTCCTGTCTGCAGACCCGGCGGTGGGTCTGTCCAGCCTGAAGGTTTACGGCGAGCCGCTGCTGTCCCACCTGAGCCAGAGCGGCAGGGCGATCGCGGCGCCCATCCAGGAGTGCATCCACATGCTGCTGAGGTCGGCCATGAGGGAGGAGGTGGGCGGCCGAGACTTCATCAAACCGGGCGACTCAGACCGGCTCAGATCCAGGAAATGAAACTGAAATTATCTGATGCACAAACTATTATAGCATGTATTTACATTCATCTTCATTTATCCTGACACCCCAAAATAAAAAGACGGAAAAACCAGCTGAATAAATGCAGATGTTCTGGTTCATTTCCTCAGAGATTCGTCGTAATAAGCAGCTTTTAAGTACAGGGCTCTGCAGAGCGGCTGAAAACGAGTGACTGTCATGAGCTGTTTGGTCGCAGGGCCTGTTCCGTCTGGCGGCCGCCGCCTCGGTGGTGAAGCGGCTGAAAACCTGCCTGAACCAGGGAGTGGTGGACCACGGCGAGTTCAGCATGGACCCTCACGCCGTCGCAGGTGCGCCTCGGCTCACTTCCTCCTCCAGCAGCCGCCTGATGTCACTTCCTGTCATTTACAACATCCTGTGGCCGCCGGCAGAGAATAGCAAGAAAATGAAACTATGTCGGAGCAAAGCAGACGCATTTCTCTGATTTGTTCACAGGAGCCTTGAAGTGCTACCTCCGGGAACTCCCTGAACCCCTGATGACCTTTGAACTGTACAGTGATTGGTTTACAGCTGCAGGGTGAGCATCGCCTCCTTCACCTCTTCTTACTCCTGCTTTCAGTTTTTATGAGTCTGTTTCTTCAAACCCGCAGAGAAAAAGATCTGAATGTGAAGCTGGAGAAGTTCAGAGAGCTGCTGCAGAAACTACCGCCTGAAAACTACAACAACCTCAGGTCTGTTCAAACTACAACAACCTCAGTTGTAATCAATGGTTGTCAAACTACAACAACCTCAGGCTGTTCAAACTACAACAACCTCAGGTCTGTTCAAACTACAACAACCTCAGGTCTGTTCAAACTACAACACCTCAGGTCTGTTCAAACTACAACAACCTCAGGTCTGTTCAAACTACAACAACCTCAGGTCTGTTCAAACTACAACAACCTCAGGTCTGTTCAAACTACAACAACCTCAGGTCTGTTCAAACTACAACAACCTCAGGTCTGTTCAAACTACAACAACCTCAGGTCTGTTCAACTACAACAACCTCAGTTGTCAACTACACACCTCAGGTCTGTTCAAACTACAACAACCTCAGGTCTGTTCAAACTACAACAACCTCAGGTCTGTTCAAACTACAACAACCTCAGGTCTGTTCAAACTACAACACCCTCAGGTCTGTTCAAACTACAACAACCTCAGGTCTGTTAAAACTACAACAACCTCAGGTCTGTTCAAACTACAACAACCTCAGGTCTGTTCAAACTACAACAACCTCAGGTCTGTTCAAACTACAACAACCTCAGGTCTGATCAAACTACAACAACCTCAGGTCTGTTCAAACTACAACAACCTCAGGTCTGTTCAAACTACAACAACCTGTCTGTTAACTAAACAACCTCAGGTCTGTTCAAACTACAACAACCTCAGGTCTGTTCAAACTACAACAACCTCAGGTCTGTTCAAACTACAACAACCTCAGGTCTGTTCAAACTACAACAACCTCAGGTCTGTTCAAACTACACACCTCAGTCTGTCAAACTACAACAACCTCAGGTCTGTTCAAACTACAACAACCTCAGGTCTGTTCAAACTACAACACCTCAGGTCTGTTCAAACTACAACACCTCAGGTCTGTTCAACACAACAACTAGTCTATCAACTACAACAACCTCAGGTCTGTTCAACTACAAACTCAGGTCTGTTCAACTACAACAACCTCAGGTCTGTTCAAACTACAACAACCTCAGGTCTGTTCAAACTACAACAACCTCAGGTCTGTTCAAACTACAACAACCTCAGGTCTGTTCAAACTACAACAACCTCAGGTCTGTTCAAACTACAACAACCTCAGGTCTGTTCAAACTACAACAACCTCAGGTCTGTTCAAACTACAACAACCTCAGGTCTGTTCAAACTACAACAACCTCAGGTCTGTTAAACTACAACAACCTCAGGTCTGTTCAAACTACAACAACCTCAGGCTGTTCAAACTACAACAACCTCAGGTCTGTTCAAACTACAACAACCTCAGGCTGTTCAAACTACAACAACTCAGGCTGTTCAAACTACAACAACCTCAGGTCTGTTCAAACTACAACAACCTCAGGTCTGTTCAAACTACAACAACCTCAGGTCTGTTCAAACTACAACAACCTCAGGTCTGTTCAAACTACAACAACCTCAGGTCTGTTCAAACTACAACAACCTCAGGTCTGTTCAAACTACAACACCTCAGGTCTGTTCAAACTACAACACCTCAGGTCTGTTCAAACTACAACAACCTCAGGTCTGTTCAACTACAACAACCTCAGGTCTGTTCAAATACAACTACAAACACAAACCTCAGGTCTGTCAAACTACACAACTCAGGTCTGATCAAACTACAACAACCTCAGGTCTGTTCAAACTACAACACCTCAGGTCTGTTCAAACTACAACAACCTCAGGTCTGTTCAACTACAACAACTCAGGTCTGTTCAAACTACAACAACCTCAGGTCTGTTCAAACTACAACAACCTCAGGTCTGTTCAAACTACAACAACCTCAGGTCTGTTCAAACTACACACCAGCAACTCAACGTCTGTCAACTACAAGACCTCGTGTCCGTTTCAACTACAAAACCTAGGTCTGTCAACACAACAACTCAGGCTGATCAACTACACAGCTCAGGCTGATCAATAACGAGTCAGTGAGCTTATGTTCGTTTCACTCTGAAGCATGAACCACTAACATCGTAACACGTGTGAATTTCACATTGGCTTGAGGACATTTAGTAGATAATTGGTTAGCTCAAGAACCCTCATCACTCGATGTGCAATTTTCACATTTTAGCAATTGTATTTAGCAAAACTCATGTGCCTAGTTAATGGATACTGCATTGTATGTTGACGTCACACAGCCGCAGTTCAGATGTAAAAACAAGAAACAAAGTATTTAGACTTTTGATCTGAGAAGATTAAAGTTGGTTTTCTCAGATTAAAGTTGGTTTTCTCAGATTAAAGTCGGTATTCTGAGATTAAGGCCATTGAAGTTTGGTTCACTTTCAGGTAGAATTCAGCAGGTAAACGTTTCAGGTTTTGGTTTTTGGTTCAGCCCAGAACCAAGATGGTGGCCGACCTGAAGCCATGTTGCTGATGTTACCTTTGGGTTACTAAGATAAAATGTTGCAAACTGTTTTATATGAATTTATTCTGCTCTAAAAGATGAACTCAGTAAATGTAGGAGACGCACAACCAGCAGAAAGTTTAACTCGACCCTAACGATGATACTTACAGTTTAAGCGTTAGCATGTTAGCATCCAGCTCAATGTTCGGTGTAAAGCTTTGCAACCAGCTCTTGGTTTTCCTGTTTGGCGTCCAGGTACCTGGTCCAGTTCCTGTTCCTGCTGTCGGAGCAGCAGGCCGTCAACAAGATGACGCCCAGCAACATCGCCATCGTCCTGGGCCCCAACCTGCTGTGGCCGCGCGCCGAAGGGTGCGTAGCAAGCGCCGTTTCTGTGGTGACCCCCCAGAAAGGTCAAGCCCAGAGGAAGACCAGCAGGCAAACGGAGCAGCGCTGAGGAGAACCCGCCTTTTAACACCTTTAACATTTATAAAATCACCTTTTCATCTTAGTTCTTTAAACAAATGAGACTTTCACCAATAATCTACAGCAACAGTGATTTATATAGAAGTCCTCAAGACCCAGCTTTTATTTTGATAGTCCACTTCCACTTTTTGGCAGGTGAATTTGCATATAAGCCAAATATTTATGTAGCTCAGAGACAGATATGTGCAGGGGAAAAATGAATCGGCTCATTAATATTTTGAGCTTATGGATGATTTCACATGTAGTTTCTGGTTTGTTCACTCGTCAGGGACGGTTTCCACGTTGTTCCTTTCGTCAATAGATACATAGATGCTGCTTGTTCCTGAGGTATTTTTATGGATTCACATTAAATCCGTCTGTTTGCTCCACAGAGCTCAAACGTTTCCTGCTGTTGGTTTGGCAGCAAATGGGATCAATTTTAACCAATAAGACTCTTCATATGTCAAAAAAGTGTTTTAAACTTATTTACCTGCACAGAAAACCCCCAGAGAGCCGGAGTGGGACGGACCGGCTTGTCTCATGTTTCGTGTTTGTTCAGGGAAGCCGCTCTGTTCGACATGGCGGCGGCGTCTTCGGTCCAGGTGGTGATGGTCATTGAGCCGCTGATCCAGTTCAGCTCCAGCCTGTTCCCAGAAGGTAAACTAGTTGCTGCTCCAGTTGCTTCTCTAGTTGCTGCTCTAGTTTCTGCTCCAGTTGCTGCTGTAGTTGCTGCTGTAGTTGCTGCTCTAGTTGCTGCTCTAGTTGCTGCTCCAGTTGTTGCTGTAGTTGCTGCTGTAGTTGCTGCTGCAGTTGCTGCTGCAGTTGCTGCTCCAGTTTCTGCTGTAGTTGCTGCTCTAGTTGCTGCTCCAGTTGCTGCTCCAGTTGCTGCTGTACTTGCTGCTCTAGTTGCTGCTCTAGTTGCTACTCTAGTTGCTGCTCCAGTTGCTGCTGTAGTTGCTGCTCCAGTTGCTTCTCCAGTTGTTGCTGTAGTTGCTCTAGTTGCTGCTGTAGTTGCTACTCTAGTTGCGGCTCCAGTTGCTACTCTAGTTGCGCTCCAGTTGCTGCTGTAGTTGCTGCTCCAGTTGCTGCTGTAGTTGCTGCTCTAGTTGCTGCTCCAGTTTCTGCTGTAGTTGCTGCTCTAGATGCTGCTGTAGTTGCTCCAGTTGCTACTGTAGTTGCTGCTCCAGTTGCTTCTCTATTTGCTGTTCTAGTTGCTGCTCCAGTTGCTGCTCTAGTTGCTGCTCCAATTGCTGCTCCAGTTGCTTCTCTAGTTGCTGCTCTAGTTTCTACTCCAGTTGCTGCTCTAGTTGCTGCTCTAGTTGCTGCTGTAGTTGCTGCTGTAGTTGCTGCTGCAGTTGCTGCTGCAGTTGCTGCTCCAGTTGCTGCTGTAGTTGCTACTCTAGTTGCTGCTCCAGTTGTTGCTGTAGTTGCTCTAGTTGCTGCTGTAGTTGCTACTGTAGTTGCTGCTCTAGTTGCTGCTCCAGTTTCTGCTGTAGTTGCTGCTCTAGATGCTGCTGTAGTTGCTCTAGTTGCTACTCTAGTTGCTGCTCCAGTTTCTGCTGTAGTTGCTGCTCCAGTTGCTGCTCCAGTTGCTGCTGTAGTTGCTGCTGTACTTGCTGCTCTAGTTGCTGCTCTAGTTGCTACTCTAGTTGCTGCTCCAGTTGCTGCTGTAGTTGCTGCTCCAGTTGCTTCTCCAGTTGTTGCTGTAGTTGCTCTAGTTGCTGCTGTAGTTGCTACTCTAGTTGCGGCTCCAGTTGCTACGCTAGTTGCTGCTCCAGTTGCTGCTGTAGTTGCTGCTCCAGTTGCTTCTCTAGTTGCTGCTCTAGTTGCTGCTCCAGTTGCTGCTCTAGTTACTGCTCCAATTGCTGCTCCAGTTGCTTCTCTAGTTGCTGCTGCTCCAGTTGCTGCTCCAGTTGCTTCTCCAGTTGTTGCTGTAGTTGCTGCTGTAGTTGCTCCAGTTGTTGCTGCTCTAGTTGCTGCTCCAGATGCTGCTCCAGTTGCTTCTCCAGTTGTTGCTGTAGTTTGCTCCAGTTGTTGCTGTAGTTGCTGCTCCAGTTGCTGCTCTAGTTGCTGCTCCAGTTGCTGCTGTAGTTGCTACTCTAGTTGCTGCTCCAGTTGCTACTGTAGTTGCTGCTCCAGTTGCTTCTCTATTTGCTGTTCTAGTTGCTGCTCCAGTTGCTGCTCTAGTTGCTGCTCCAATTGCTGCTCCAGTTGCTTCTCTAGTTGCTGCTCTAGTTTCTGCTCCAGTTGCTGCTCTAGTTGCTGCTCTAGTTGCTGCTGTAGTTGCTGCTGTAGTTGCTGCTGCAGTTGCTGCTGCAGTTGCTGCTCCAGTTGCTGCTGTAGTTGCTACTCTAGTTGCTGCTCCAGTTGTTGCTGTAGTTGCTCTAGTTGCTGCTGTAGTTGCTACTCGTAGTTGCTGCTCTAGTTGCTGCTCCAGTTTCTGCTGTAGTTTCTGCTCTAGATGCTGCTGTAGTTGCTCTAGTTGCTACTCTAGTTGCTGCTCCAGTTTCTGCTGTAGTTGCTGCTCCAGTTGCTGCTCCAGTTGCTGCTGTAGTTGCTGCTGTATTGCTGCTCTAGTTGCTGCTCTAGTTGCTACTCTAGTTGCTGCTCCAGTTGCTGCTGTAGTTGCTGCTCCAGTTGCTTCTCCATTGTTGCTGTAGTTGCTCTAGTTGCTGCTGTAGTTGCTACTCTAGTTGTGGCTCCAGTTGCTACGCTAGTTGCTGCTCCAGTTGCTGCTGTAGTTGCTGCTCCAGTTGCTTCTCTATTGCTGTTCTAGTTGCTGCTCCAGTTGCTGCTCTAGTTACTGCTCCAGTTGCTGCTCTAGTTGCTGCTCTAGTTGCTGCTCTAGTTTCTGCTCCAGTTGCTGCTCCTAGTTGCTGCTTAGTTGCTGCTGTAGTTGCTCAGCTGTAGTTGCTGCTCGCAGTTGCTGCTGCAGTTGCTGCTCCAGTTGCTGCTGTCTAGTTGCTGCTACTCAGTTGCTGCTCCAGTTGTTGCTGTAGTTGCTCTAGTTGCTGCTGTAGTTGCTACTGTAGTTGCTGCTCTAGTTGCTGCTCCAGTTTCTGCTGTAGTTTCATTCTGCTCTAGTATGCTAGTCTGTAGTTGCTCCTAGTTGCTACTCTATAGTTGCTGCTCCAGTTTCTGCTGGCTGTAGTTGCTGCTCCAGTTGCTGCTAGTCTGCTCAGTTGCTGCTGTAGTTGCTGCTGTACTTGCTGCTCTAGTTGCTGCTCTAGTTGCTACTCTAGTTGCTGCTCCAGTTGCTGCTGTAGTTGCTGCTCCAGTTATTGCTCTCCAGTTGTTGCTGTAGTTTTGCTCTAGTTGCTGCAGCTGAGTATTGCTACTCTAGTTGTGGCTCCAGTTGCTACGCTAGTTGCTGCTCCAGTTGCTTCTCTAGTTGCTGCTGCTCCAGTTGCTGCTCCAGTTGCTTCTCCAGTTGTTGCTGTAGTTGCTCTAGTTGCTGCTGTAGTTGCTGCTGCAGTTGCTGCTCCAGTTGCTGCTCTAGTTGCTGCTCTAGTTGTTGCTCCAGATGCTGCTCCAGTTGCTTCTCCAATTGTTGCTGTAGTTGCTCTAGTTGCTGCTGTAGTTGCTGCTGTAGTTGCTCCAGTTGTTGCTGCTCTAGTTGCTGCTCCAGATGCTGCTCCCAGTTGCTCTCTCCAGTTGTTGCTGTAGTTGCTCCAGTTGTTGCTGTAGTTGCTGCTCCAGTTGCTGCTCTAGTTGCTGCTCCAGTTGCTGCTGTAGTTGCTACTCTAGTTGCTGCTCCAGTTGCTACTGTAGTTGCTGCTCCAGTTGCTTCTCTATTTGCTGTTCTAGTTGCTGCTCCAGTTGCTGCTCTAGTTGCTGCTCCAATTGCTGCTCCAGTTGCTTCTCTAGTTCCTGCTCTAGTTTCTGCTCCAGTTGCTGCTCTAGTTGCTGCTCTAGTTGCTGCTGTAGTTGCTGCTGTAGTTGCTGCTGCAGTTGCTGCTGCAGTTGCTGCTCCAGTTGCTGCTGTAGTTGCTACTCTAGTTGCTGCTCCAGTTGTTGCTGTAGTTGCTCTAGTTGCTGCTGTAGTTGCTACTGTAGTTGCTGCTCTAGTTGTTCCAGTTGTTGCTGCTCTAGTTGCTGCTCCAGTTGTTGCTGTAGTTGCTCCAGTTGTTGCTGTAGTTGCTGCTCCAGTTGCTGCTGTAGTTGCTGCTCCAGTTGCTACTGTAGTTGCTGCTCTCAGTTGCTCCAGTTGTTGCTGCTCTAGTTGCTGCTCCAGTTGTTGCTGTAGTTGCTCCAGTTGTTGCTGTAGTTGCTGCTCCAGTTGCTGCTGTAGTTGCTGCTCTAGTTGCTGCTGTGGCTCTGCGTTAGCATGTGGGTTTAGAGCGTTAGCTGCTCAGCACCGGCTTCAGAAAACCCCAGACTCGTTTTGTGGTTCTGTAAGTAATAACAGAAAAGCTGATCGTCTGGTAAAGATGAAGTAATGTGTCGTTCTTCTGTTTCAGCTGTTGACTTTGAGATCCCTGAGTTCCCTGAAGCCCCAGATGCTCCAGCTGCTGCTGCCCAGACCTTCTTCTCAGAGAAGGACCGACTGAGCAGAACCGTGTCCTCGTCTTCGTCCACGTCCTCCTGCTCCTCCTTCCACCTGCCCCTGTCCAAGACAAACAGGTGGAGCGTTTCCTCCACAGCAGCTCAAATTAACACATCAGGGTTGAACACCACGAATTTACCTAAACCCCAGTGGTGGCTACCGCTAACAAAGAGCTAACTGTCCTACTTAAAAGGCGCTAATCATAAACATTTGTTCCGCTAATGCTGAAGTGCCACGACAACATGGTTTTTAGCAGAAGCTAATGCTAATACGTTAGCTTGAACGGTAGAATTTATATGGAAAAAGCCAGTTGGGGAAGCTTTGTGCACTAAAAGTTTTCAAAGTGAGCAACAGTAGCGTGCTAGGCTAAACATTAGCTCTGCTATTAGCAGATTAGCTTAAGTGTGTAATTTGGAATGCATGTGGCTTATTGGATTTAGACTTTAGCCTTTGTTGCCTCGTTAAGAAGCTCCCGGTTTCCCTCCCGTTAGCACAACATCTCAGGACAGCGGCAGCGTCTTCCGGGCCAAATCCGGTTCTGTTGGCAGCCGCAGCGCCACCACATGGGGAGGCCCCGCCTCTGACCTGGCAGCCAATCAGAACGCAGCGTCCAGCGGCTCGTCCGAGTCCAGCACAGCTCCAGGTCCAGCTCCCAGGTCGACCTCTGGATCCGGATCCACGCAGGACCAGATCCCGACTCCGTCTCCCAGGGCGACGGTGCCGAACCCGGCCGCTCCGACCAGGAATCCAGCCCAGAGGCAGAGTTTGGACCAGGCGCAGCTGGAGCCCATTCTGGAGGCGCCGCCTGATTCTCCCAAGGCGACTCTGACCATAGCATCACCGTACAAACGTAAGCATGGCAGGATTACCGACTAGGGCTGTATAATAATATCAATATTTTCTTTCCTAGAAACAAATCGATATTCATCCTCAAGTATCGTAACGTCCAACTGTCACCTTGTTCACTCACTGCTGGCTTCACCAGGTCATCAGGCTTAGAGTGATTCCTTCAGATGTTCAGGTTAAAAAGGTATCAAACTATTCAGAGCAGGAACTTGGTTCACTTTATTTACTTTACTAATGCATGTCAGCTACAGTTTGGACTGTTTCAACTAAAAGAAACATGTTTTCTCTCCACTTCTTTGGTTCATTTTGTCCAGCTGTCCACTTTAAGTCTGTGTCCAACCAGAACCAGGTATTGTGTAGTTGGAGCTTTTAATCAGTTTTCAGTTAAATTAATTCAGTCCAACTTTATAACAGTCACAAAATGTCACCAAAATCACTCTGTCCCTCTGAAACCTTTCAGAAAATCACAGAAGTGTATTGAATTGCATCGTTTGATGAATATCAATATCGTATCGCAGGCAGAATATCGTGTATCGTATCGTGAGATTATTGTATCACTACAGCCCTAATGCCGACATATATACTAAAAGGTCAAAAAGTTTTGAAGATTTTCCGCCGCGGACCCGATGTGTGTCCTTCACAGTTTGAGGGTGTTTTCTTTTTTTATCTGGTACCAGTCGTTTATTTCCTCTTGTGGTTGTTAAAGCAGCACGAAAAGTTAGAAACAGAAACCAGTGATCTGGTTTTTAACATCCAGGATGTACACAGGAAACAGGAAGTTTCTCACACCACCGACCGAAATGTCAGCAGATCGATTTCCACAGCAGAGGGACACGTCTCCTCAAACCCTGACCCGTTTCCTACAGATGACCAGGATCTGATCACTTTAATCAGCTGATGGTTCTGTGTGACCCGGCCTACAGGATGTTATTTACCCGGCAACAGCTGGTATCTGGGTCAGCAGGTATCTGCTGCCCTGCAGAAGCAGGTCCTGCAGCGGGTTCACATGTTCTCTCTCTGTACGTTTGGGCTCAGTATGGCTGAAAAACCCGTAATAAATGTTTCATATCAGTCGATATCAAGAATTATTGATCAGTTTTTTGTTTGAGATATTTGAAATGCCACCAAACTGGATGTGACTTTTCCTGCTTTATCTGTTTTTATATTTTTTAGCAGCTATGAAGAACGATGGGGAAACGGGTTCCTCAGCATGTTGTTGCTAAGCAACCATAGTGAATGAGGGAGTTAGTTGATGCTACCAACCTAGCTGAGCTGGCAATAACAGGTTGAGTGGCTAGCATCTCCCAGAATGCCATGCGGTATTGAATATTCCATCAGACATGTTGCTGATATCGATCAGGAAGCGTATTGTTGATTTCTGGGTTCTGTCTGGTCACCAGATGGTTGATCAGCTCATTTCACTGATCAGTCTGTGTTTCTGTCGCCTTTTTTCATATTGAACCGAAACTCTGGATTCTGCAGCACATCTACAGGTCAAAGTTGTCAAAGTCAAGCTAGCATAGCTCACACACTTCCTTTACTCTGGCAGCTTATATAGCCCAAATTATTGTTGTTAATTTTTTACTGTGAAAGTTTGCAAACTGGATCTGTTACTCTTAACAATTAATAGATTACAAAATTAGCTGATGATTATTCCAATTATTGATTAATCTGATTTATTCCGATCAATCGTTTCAGCCTTTATGTAATTATTATCTGACTAAAGCGGAGCAGCAGAACTTGGTTTGAAGTAGGGCTGTATAATATCGATATCACGATATATATCGATATTTTCCTTCCTAAAAATAAATCGATATTCATCCTCAAGTATCGTAACGTCCAACTGTCACCTTGTTCACTCACTGCTGGCTTCACCAGGTCATCAGGCTTAGAGTGATTCCTTCAGATGTTCAGGTTAAAAAGGTATCAAACTATTCAGAGCAGGAACTTGGTTCACTTTATTTACTTTACTAATGCATGTCAGCTACAGTTTGGACTGTTTCAACTAAAAGAAACATGTTTTCTCTCCACTTCTTTGGTTCATTTTGTCCAGCTGTCCACTTTAAGTCTGTGTCCAACCAGAACCAGGTATTGTGTAGTTGGAGCTTTTAATCAGTTTTCAGTTAAATTAATTCAGTCCAACTTTATAACAGCACAAAATGTCACCAAAATCACTCTGTCCCTCTGAAATCTTTCAGAAAATCACAAAAGTGTATTGAAATGTATCGTTTGCTGAATATCGCAATATATATTGTATCGCGAGCTGAACATCATGTATCGTATTGTGTGATTGTTGTATCACTACAGCCCTAGTTTGAAGGTCCATTTTGTCTGTTTTCCTTTTCAGCGAAGCGAACCTTCAACCTGACCAAAACCAGTCAGACCAGTGAGCTGGTGGGATCGGTCCAGTTCTCCAAACCCAGAGTGCCCGGACCGCCCAAGGCTCAGGCTCCGCCCCCTCCAGCTTCAGCCCCGGCCGCCGATGCCGCCCCGGGCGCGCCGCCCACCAGCGTGAAAAAGCCTGCGCCGAAAAGGGGCGGAGTCAGAGCGCCGAGCTGCCCGCCGCCTCTGCCGCCGCCGTCGCAGCCCAAACCGTTTCCCTCGGTGGCGCAGTGAGGCGCCGCCACCACGTCACGCCACCGACTGTAGCCTTTCATCCCCAAACACGTCATTTATTTATTGTTTACACCTGAAGCAGCTGTTGGTGTTCAACTGATGGAAGCTGAGAAAATCGACCGTTTTATGTTTCTGTTTGTCAAACTGAAAAACATGTAAATTAATGGAAATCTAATTAAAAACGTCTTTATTGTTCATTCATATAATCATCTGTTATAACTGATGCTGCGTAGCGGCGCTGCAGACTTTGCTCTTACATATTCATAGGTCGGCTAATAAACAGGAATGTAATAAAAAACGTATAAACTCGTCCCTTAAAGGCAAAACGTCATAAAACATTAAAGAAGGTGCACTTTGTGTTTACAGCTACAGGTTAGCCTGCAGCGTCCAACATGGTGACCAGCATAGCTGTTACAGCAAACAGTACTTAGCAGCTAACAGCTGCTGTTAGCTGCTACAGTAGAGCTAGCTAACAGCTAGCTGTTAGAGCTGCTAACACTTAAGCAGCTTAGCAGCTGTAGCAGCTAGCTAAGCTACTAGCAGCTGTTAGCTGCTAACAGCTAGCGTTAGCAGCTAACAGCTAGCTGCTTCAACATGAAGGGAAGAGCATTAGAAAAGCTACACTGTAAAAAATTAACAGCAATTATTTGAGTTTTTTAGCTTGCAAGAGAAAAAACATTTTTATGTCTCATCTTCATTATTTATTTATAAATGTCAGTTTCAAATTAAATATTACATTTTTAAACTAATATTTATATTCATTCTAAATATTTAGCTCGTGAACTAAATGTATAATTTGAAGCTAAATGTTTATTTGGCTAACTAAATATTTGTTTATTAAACTAAATATTGATCTTCAAACTCCCTAACTAGATATTTATTTTGAAGCTAAATGTTTGGTTTCAGATCTTCATACATAATTTGGAGGTAAAAGTTTAACTTGCTGACTAATGTTCAGTTTGTGACGTTTCTAAATGAAAAACATGGTAAAAATAGAAATGAGCCCCATTTTTTCCTCTAACAGGTTAAATAACCCAAATTATTGCTGTTATTTTCTGACTAACTTTTCAAACGGTGAACAGAAACGTTAATAAAATGTATTTAATGAACTTCCTGTCCTCTGACGTTCCTGGTGAAACGTCCAGACGTCGGTTTGCCTTTTGTCCGTCACTTTGCTGGTCTGTCACATTAAATCCTGATAATCGTTTGTTTGCTTCTGGAAACAGGCGAAGCTCCTTGAAGTGTTTCCATTCTAGAAACTCTAGATCTGCCGTGTTCATGACTTCTGTTCCCTTTTTGCGTGATTAGTTCCTGAGTGAAATCAGTTTGACGGGTTGCAGTTTGGTTCGGACTTCCTCTCACCCAGAACAGGAAGTGTGAGGGGAACCAGGCGAGCGGCAGGCTGTGTGACTTCCACATAAAGTCGTTTTTATCCTCCCTGAAGGTAATTCTAAGCTGCTTTTTCTGGTTTCCACCTCTTGGTTTCTCCTCAGTCTCTTTCTCTTGGTTTGTCAGAAATGCAGACAGAACCGATCTTTACCAACTGGACCCGTGTTGCTGTTTGCAGAGCAACTTGATGGAAACTAAATAGGAAAGATTCCCCCAGTTTCAAGGGAGAATTCACCTTTTGCAAGTTTTTATATTTCCATTC
This sequence comes from Poecilia picta, assembly GCA_033032245.1. Lineage (NCBI taxonomy): Eukaryota > Metazoa > Chordata > Actinopteri > Cyprinodontiformes > Poeciliidae > Poecilia > Poecilia picta. The sequence continues at coordinate 25,810,919 of CM065371.1, forward strand.
TGGTTTCTGCTGATTCTGAAAACAGTCTGATTTAAAAAAAAAAGAAAGATGTTTTTTGGCAATACGCTTGTTTTTAGTGCCCTTTCAAAAAACACTGCCGTTACCTAGCAACTCCAGAGAGCCCAGCCTGTTGCCTAGCAACCCCAGAAAAGCCAGCCCATTACCTAGCAACCCCAGAGAGCCCAGCCCGTTACCTAGCAACCCCAGAGAAGCCCAGCCCGTTACCTAGCAACCCCAGAGAAGCCCAGCCCGTTACCTAGCAACCCCAGAGAAGCCCAGCCCGTTACCTAGCAACCCCCAAGAAGCCCAGCCTGTTACCTAGCAACCCCAGAGAAGCCCAGTCTGTTACCTAGCAACTCCAGAAAGCCCAGCCTGTTACCTAGCAAGTCCAGAGAGCCCAGCCTGTTACCTAGCAACCCCAGAGAGCCCAGCCCGTTACCTAGCAACCCCAGAGAAGCCCAGCCCATTACCTAGCAACCCCAGAGAAGCCCAGCCCGTTACCTAGCAACCCCCAAGAAGCCCAGCCTGTTACCTAGCAACCCCAGAGAAGCCCAGTCCGTTACCTAGCAACTCCAGAAAGCCCAGCCTGTTACCTAGCAACCTCAGACAGCCCAGCCTGTTACCTAGCAACCCCAGAGAAGCCCAGCCCATTACCTAGCAACCCCATCGGGGCTCCAGCATGTTTGGTCAGCTGGTTTTCCCGATGTATTTGCTGTACAATGGCTGCAGGAAAAGACGAGTTTTGTTGGTGATTCGCCATCCGGAAGCCATTTTCTACCACGGCGCTTTAGGGCCATCAAAGGTTGGAAAATAAAACAAGTGGCAGCTGTTGCCAAGTTTTGAGATTAATCTCAGAAATTTTCTTGAAGTAACTTGGAGTTTAAAAAAAATTGCTAGAAAAAAAAAGGATAACCTCAGAAATTTTCTTGAGAAAACTTGGAAATCTATGAGTTTCAAAATGTGCTGAACATTAACATGTTTGACCTTTTCTACAAAATTTCAGAAATTTATTTCAAAATTTCTGGTTTTTTGGTAGAAATTTACTCTTTTTCCATCTGTAATAGGACAAGTCAATTATGACTTGCTGCATTCTTGCTGGTTGTGCAGGAGGCGCCACTTCTGCCTTTCCAAGATGTACGGTCCTATAATTGTGCATCTTTTTGCAGCCATTTTGACGTAGGCAGCAGCTCCTATAGATTTAAAGTGACAGACGCCCTAAAAAGCTCGTTCTTGGAGAAAACCTCCTGACCTTGTGCAACACCTGACAGACATGTTTGTTGTTTAGTCCTGACCTCTCCAGGAAGGTCACCGTTTGGTTCCTGACCTCTCCAGGAAGGTCACCGTCACCGTTTGGTTCCTTCCTGTCAGACTTTGATTTCGTCCTCGTCGTCCATGAAGCTGTAGGATAGTTTCTTCCTGGACTGACTCCGGAGCTCCGCCATCTTGTCCTGTCCCTTTAAGACGCCGTAGTGACGCGCTAGCACGTCGGTAGCGCTCTGGAACCGCTCGCTCTCCATCCGGACCCCGACCCGCTCAGCCGAACCCAGCAGCACGTCCGGTACTTCCCCGGAGAATCGCCTCGCCGCCGCGTTTTCCTCCTCACTCCGGTGAGGACTCGTCCCGCCGCCGCCCTCCGACTCCGCCTCCTCCGGGCGCCCGTCGATCAGCCCGAACACTTCGCTCATTAGGGACGGGCCGAGGTCAAAGGTGAAGGTGTCCAGGGACGCGAGGGAGGGCAAGGAGTCGGAGTACGCAGCGCGGGTCGTCCGTTTGGGTTCAGAGGTCACGATGGCGGCGGAGCAGGGAGACAAGATGGCGTCGGTCTGATCGGTGAGGGAGCCGCGGTGAACGTTGGAGGAGATGGACGGCTGGTGGCGATCCGAACGGGACGGGCGGGGCAGAGTGACGAACCCGGAATCCAGACCTGGAGAACAGAACATCAGAACCATCAGAACCACTAGAATCAGAACCATCAGAACAATCAGAACTAACAGAACCATCGGAACCAACAGAATCAGAACCACCAGAACCAACAGAATCAGAACCATCAGAACAATCAGAACCACCAGAACCATCAGAACAATCGGAAACATCAGAACCACCAGAACCAACAGAACTAACAGAACCATCAGAACCAGAACCATCAGAACCACCAGAATCAACAGAATCAGAACAATCAGAACCATCAGAACCAATAGAATCAGAACCATCAGAACCAACAGAATCAGAACCATCAGAACCAACAGAATCAGAACCACCAGAACCATCAGAACAATCGGAAACATCAGAACCAACAGAACCACCAGAACAATCAGAAACATCAGAACCACCAGAACCAACAGAACTAACAGAACCATCAGAACCACCAGAATCAACAGAATCAGAACAATCAGAACCATCAGAACCAATAGAATCAGAACCATCAGAACCAACAGAATCAGAACCATCAGAACAATCGGAAACATCAGAACCACCAGAACCAACAGAATCAGAACAAACAGAACCATCAGAACAATCGGAACCACCAGAACCAACAGAATCAGAACCATCAGAACAATCAGAAACATCAGAACCACCAGAACCAACAGAATCAGAACAATCAGAACCAACAGAATCAGAACCATCAAAACAATCAGAAACATCAGAACCAACAGAACTAACAGAATCAGAACTGTCAGAACAATCAGAACCACCAGAACCAACAGAATCAGAACAAACAGAACCATCAGAACCAACAGAATCAGAACCATCAGAACAATCAGAACCACCAGAACCAACAGAATCAGAACAAACAGAACCATCAGAACCAACAGAATCAGAACAAACAGAACCATCAGAACAATCGGAACCACCAGAACCAACACAACCATAAGAACAAACAGAATATCAGAACCATTAAATCCAACAGAACCAGAACCATCAGAACAATCAGAACCATCAGAACAAACAGAATCAGAACCAACAGAACCAACAGAATCAGAACCACCAGGACTATCAGAATCAGAACCACCAAAACAATCAGAACCATCAGAACCGTGTTCTGCCATCTAAAATGACCACCAAACGTCTCTGTTTACTCCCCAAACTCTCCATGTTTTTCGTTGATCAGCTGCAGCTCAGACAGACAAAGATCCACCAGCTGCAGCCAAACGGCTCTTCAGTGATGATCCTGTCAAGATGGAGGATTTTCATTCCAACCAGAGTGAAATTATGACCAGCATAATTCTGACTATGGAAAACATTCAATAGGACAGAAGGGACTCATCGTTTTATAACCAAGCTGATAGTGAGCAGATCATTCCTGACTTAAAATCAACTAAAAAACAAACAGTAGCTTCATTTTTACATTTGTTTCCATCTTCTTGGCCTTTCGGCCCATTTAACAAACCCAAACCTGCAGCTGCTGGTCCTCATGAGGCGCTATGACGCGCAGACCCAGCAGGGGGCAGCACCGCCTTACCTGGCAGCTTCGGTACCAACGAAGGGCTGAAATGTTTCTGTGGCATCAGGAGCAGAAAACCACAAGCTGAAGGTTTTAGAAACCAACATGATCTGCTGTCCAACTCCTCCAAACTGAAGATGGACTGAAAATATTTTACATTTAAGATAAATAGAAACTTTTCTGTAAATCTGTTCCACTCAGTACTAATTTAGCTTCATCTGGTTGTTTCTGTAAAAACACTAAAACTCATTATTATTACTCAATTAATCCAAAAATAATTCCCAGATATGTTGCAATTAAAATGATTTTTAGCTGGAGATTAATCCTTTGCTACAAATGATCAAATATTGACTAAAGTTATTGACTTTTAGGCAATAAAATGCTTATTTCCTTATTTAAAAAATGAGGGTTTAGCTTCTAGAAGATGTGTCTGCAGTCATCAGGTCTGGATTACTTTTCCATTAGTCTTGTTTGGTTTGGATACATTTGCTACCTTAAAAACTGAAATCATAATCCCAGTCATGTTGGTTTGATGATCTTCGTATTGAGTTGTTTTATGATGTTTTATGATTCTTCATCTCTGCTGCGAAGCCAACATGACATCATCTGGGTCTGCTCTGCTATTTTGGGATTAAGACAGGGAGCGCCTCTAAATCCCAAAATTGTCCCAAGGCTCAGTTTGAAATGTTTTCCCTTCAGATGAAACTGCAGCGCCGTTACAGGGAAAAACAAGGGCAAAGGTCAGATGAGTCAACGGCTCTGTAGTCTGTAGCTTAACGCTACAGACAACAAGCCACCGTCTGGGTTAGCCGAGTTCAGTCCTCTGGAGACAGATTTGTCCAAGATGTCCTCATAAATCCTCTCGGCTCATAATCAGCAGCGTTTGTTGTGAAAACAGAGATGGAGCTGTCTGGGCCTCACACACGGCTCAAGCAGTCTGTGAGTGTGTGTGTGTGTGTGTGTGTGTGTGTGTGAAAGGCTCAGTTATTTAAATGCAACACCCTGCTGTCCCTTCATCTGTACACAGTAAAAAGTGCTGGGTTAAATATAACCCAATTTGTAACCCGACGCTGGGTTGTTTTAACCCAACTGGTTTGGGTTGATGGTTTGACGCAACACATTGGGGTCAGGCCAACTAACCAAACGTTGGGTTAAACTGACTTGTTTAAATTGGTTAAATTGACCCAAAATTGGGTTGAAACTAGGGCTGTAGTGATACAATAATCTCACGATACGATACACGATATTCTGCCCACAATACGATACATATTGCGATATTCAGCAAATGATACAGTTCAATACACATTTGCGATTTTCTGACAGATTTTAGAGGGACAGAGTGATTTTGGTGACATTTGTGACTGTTATAAAGTTGGATTGAATTAATTTAACTGAAAACTGATTAAAAGCACCAACTACACAATACCTGGTTCTGGTTGGACACAGACTTAAAGTGGACAGCTGGACAAAATGAACCAAAGAAGTGGAGAGAAAACATGTTTCTTTTAGTTGAAACAGTCCAAACTGTAGCTGACATGCATTAGTAAAGTAAATAAAGTGAACCAAGTTCCTGCTCTGAATAGTTTGATACCTTTTTAACCTGAACATCTGAAGGAATCACTCTAAGCCTGATGACCTGGTGAAGCCAGCAGTGAGTGAACAAGGTGACAGTTGGACGTTACGATACTTGAGGATGAATATCGATTATTTTCTAGGAAAGAAAATATCGGTATATATCATAATATCAATATTGTACAGCCCTAGTTGAAACTCATAACCCAACATAAGGGTTATTGTACCACTATAGTTGGGTTATTTTTTTTTTTATTTACCCCCCGACCCGGGTCGGATGGGGGCCCATTGGGTCTGGAGGTTCCAGGGAGGGAGGAATGTTTTCAAGTCGCTTTAATGTCTGATTATAGACGGAGAAGGTGCGCCCTCACCTGTTCAGAAAGGTGTATGTAATGGTAAAGTTACTCTGTCTCAATGGAATATATAGTAGTCAGTCCCAGTGACTGTTTGACTCACGGTTTAGCCAATGTGGTTCTTGGCTAAAAATGAAACGAGAGACACGTGGCCCCCAAAGTAGAGGAGAAGCCCAATATACAGTCTTGTTGAAAATGGAGGCTTGTGAAGAGGGGCGTGGCTTGTGAAGAGGGGCGTGGCTTGTGAAGAGGGGCGTGGCTTCCTCCAAGTTTCGTCTTTAACCCAACTGATTGGGTAAATCTACCCAACACCTGACCCAACAGAAGAGTTCAAGCTGTAGACTTCCGGTAAATTCTGACCCAACTCTTGAGTTATGAATTTTGACCCAATATTTGGTCAAACTATGACGCAACATCTTCAACCCAGAAACTGGGTTATGAAAATAACCCAGCATCTTTTACTGTGTAGGGAATCTTTCAAAGTTTCTCTTTATATTTCCTCTCTTCGTACAGCTACCTGAACATTAGCCAGCGGTTAGCGCTGCTCTGCTAATGATCGGTGCTGTAGGGTTAGAGCAGCTAGCGCTTCAGTTAGCGGTACTGCTAACGGAAACGTCCTCCACTGGTTGGTTGTGTCTCTGACTAAAGTGCCAGTCATGTACTACGAAATTTTTATTTTCAATGGTTGTCTTTGTTGATAGTGGAGCAGTTTTCTTAATCTAAAAAGTGTGGAGGGAAAGAGCAAAAACAGAATTAATTTCTAAAGGGAGGCTACAGGGGCAGTAGCCCAGGGCTGCAGTATTTGGGGAGGCCAAAAGATTTTTCCTTTTCTTTTTTTATAAATTAATTGGTCTTTACAGTTCATTACTTTACATGCATCGGTTCATACCGATGTATAAGACTGAATGTTCTGTCATTCTCACCGATGAGAATCCCCCGCACCTCCCTCCCCCGGTAGGTGCGGCCCTGGATCTGAAGCCATTTTCGGCTCCTTTGCTTAAACACCAGGAGATTTTTCCGACTCACCGTAGCAGCTGGTCTCCCGGTCCGGTCCGGGCAGCAGCGCCCTGGCGGTGGGACTCCCGTTGGGCGTGTCGACGTCCAGCCGCGGGAGGGAGATGGCGTTCTTGATGATGGGCGACACGGCGGGCGGCGGCGGCGACAGCAGCTCCCTCGCTGCGTCCCGGGGTCGGTTGTCCGAGCCCCGCCGGATGTGACGCAGCGTCCTGGAGAAAAACGCGCCGATCTTGTTGTCGGGTGAGGAGACGGAGTCGGCGTCGCCGTTGCCGCCGTTGGCCGACCCGCCGTGGTTGCTCAGGAAGGACGTGTCTCCGAAGACGTCGCCGCCGCGTCCCACGTGCATCGTGTGGCGGAAGTCGCCCAGCGGAGGGCTGATCATTTCCGCCGTCAGGTCGCCCTTGTGGCGCCGCCGGCCGGGCGACACCAGGCCTCTGAGGCCGGACAGCTTCTCCTGAAGATTCATGACCACAGAACCTGGTGGATGTTCAAACCTCAGGTCAAAGATTGGTCCTAGTTCAAGTTTTTCCAAGACTGAAGGGCAAATCCAGGTCAGCAGGACCAAACTCTTCACCAGACTCTGTTCATTATTTACAAACCAATTTCTTTGATTTGATGTTTCGCATCATTGAAGAAGTTAAAGAGGCCGAACCCGAGGGAACCAGGTCCAGTTGGGTTCCCGTTGGTTCTGCGGGTCACTCCAGGGGTTGAAACAGGATCAGGGCATCTATGGAGAGGAGAGACATCAGTTGTTAAACCTGGAGACTCTGGGTGTTTTCATCTGCCGGCCTGCGTTTCCTGGAGTTACAGCTGAAACCAGAAGTTCACTAATGCTACAAAAAAAGACATGCATTTTTTCACACGAGCTGTAAATGCGACAAACCTGATCCATTAGCCGCAGATATACAAATAACAATGTGGGTTTTCCATTAAATGAGAATTAAAATCACATGAATAAGTTTGTTTGCGTGATAAGATGTAAAAAAAAAACATGTTACGTAATCATCCTCCTACAACTTCCTGTCGTCGTCTTTGTCGTTTCTGCCAGTAGTAACATCCTGTTGTTGCTCATGTGAGTCCTGTGATGTGGAAAAAGCCTTTCTATTGTAGTTTGGTGAAATAATTTGGATTCATCTGAAAAACCGCCTCATCCTGGCACAAAAACTTATGGAAAAATGTGAGTTTTTAAAAAGTGTTTTGTAATTTCAAGTTCACATTTTATTGTAAATGGAAACGCAGTTGGAAAATTCACATGATGTAGAGTGTCTAAACCTTTGACTGTGAATTAAGTTATACAAATTGTAATGCTGTAATAATGTAAATATGAAACGTTGCTGCGGTTCAATGCTGAGAATCCAAACGTCCCGTTTTCCCTCTGAATCTGTCCCAGAAGATTTTAGATTCCAAGTGTTAGCTGGCGTGGAACCGGCTAAATTTAGCCCACAGTCCTCCTCTGTGCTGCAGACCAGAATCTGCTTCTCGTCCCCACATGGGAGGACCTGGTGCCTCCGCTCTTCCTGTTGTGTCTCGCTCACATTTCAGCAGCCGGACTGTCAGCTGCTCAGGCCGACGCCTCGGCCAGAACATCAGATCAGGAACAGGCAGAGTCAGACAGGAAGAGATGATAACTACTGCAGCCGACGCTCAGATTACCGACAATAAGACCCACAGAGCGCTGCAACGTGGAGAGAACCGATCAAAAAAACATTTTATTATTGATTTTTATGGTTGTAATAAAAGTTCAGAGTAATTATTGGTAGAAGCCCAAACGATGCATCGTAGAAACCTTCTCTTTAATTCACTCCACTCAGGACTTATTCAGGTCAAGGGTCAGGAAAAGGGAAGCTAATATCTCTGCAGACCCCACACATCCTGGACACTAACTCGGGACACAAACTGTTCAGTTTTTAGTCTTGACACAAAATAAAACAACTTCTATTAGTTTTAGAAGCAGTTTCTCTTCAGTCTTAAACTGATACTTTTCTAACTTCCTGCGGTAGCTAGCTGAATTAGCATTTTTAGCAACTTTTAGTAGCTTTAGCAATATAAAAAGACCGGACTGACAAACGGATATAGAATACAGAGAGATCATATCTCACTTTTACTTTTTAAAAATAACCTCTGAATTTAACTACAAAGTGGTTTAAACTCGTAGCGCTGCGAAGCTAAAAACTACGATATTTTAAACTACAGTTTTATCAACATGAATAGACCAGACAGACAGAACAATGTAAAATATGTTTTTAATTCATATTCTGTTTCCCTGAAGCAGCAGCAGCTGAAACTGTCTTATAAATGCATCTATTTCAGTAAAGGTTCTACATCCTTCAGGCTCAAACCATGAAGGTGAATAAAGTTAAATTTTTAACTCTTACTGTTTTCCATCACTGTCCCAGTAATTCCTGTTGATGATTACGGTTCATTTTCTTTTTACACTTTATCTCCACTGTAAAACCTTCTGCTTCGTCCTGATGTTGTTCGCCTTTACTGCCGCCTTTCTTCTTCATAAGTCTTTGTAAAACCATGCAAACTGGCTTTTTGCCACATGTTTTCTGTTCCAGAAGAGTAATCGATATCCCGTCTAAAAATATTTTGATAGCGCAAAGAGCTAAAAAATGCTCCTCTGTTTCTCTTTAGAGGTTTTTCACAGCAGCTAAACGTCTGCAGGCCTCCCACACAACCAGAGCTCAGCCCCGCGTCATTAACGAGCCGCTCGGTTCACAACACGCAGGACGGCATCGGGCCCCGAGGCGGCCCCCGTAATTTGCAGCTGACCGCAGACCAGGCCAGCCCTGCGCCGGCTGCCCAGGGCGGCCGCTGGCAGAGGGGCGTCGCGGACATGCAGCAGAGCAGTGCAGGCGAAGCGGAGCCAGAGGAAAACGGGATTTCCTCCGTTTTTAAAGCGTAAACTCGTCCCAAACAGCTGAAACTAGAGGTTTACATTCACTAAAGACATACTGTTTTTTTTCACACTGAGGTGAAGCCAGAATAAACTTTTCTTGTTCCAGATAAATTAGGATTACCAGATTTTTTTCTGTTTGCTAAATGCCAGAATAATTAGAGAATTTTAGGCAATTTGTGTAACTTAATTCAAAGTCAAAGGTTTAGACACTCTACATCATGTGAATTTTACAACTGCATTTCCATTTACAATAAAATGTGAACTTGAAATTACAAAACACATTTAAAAAACTCACATTTTTCCATAAGTTTTTGTGCCAGGATGAGGCGGTTTTTCAGATGAATCCAAATTATTTCACCAAACTACAATAGAAAGGCTTTTTCCACATCACAGGACTCACATGAGCAACAACAGGATGTTACTACTGGCAGAAACGACAAAGACGACACAGGAAGTTGTAGGAGGATGATTACGTAACATGTTTTTTTTTCACATCTTATCACGTAAACAAACTTATTCATGTGATTTTAATTCTCATTTAATGGAAAAACCACATTGTTATTTGTATATCTGCGGATAATGGATCAGGTTTGTCGCACATTTATAATAGAAATACAGCTCGTGTGAAAAAATGCATGTCTTTTTTTGTAGTGTTAGTGAACTTCTGGTTTCAGCTGTAACTCCAGGAAACGCAGGCCGGCAGGCGATCCTAATTACTCTGAAGCAAACCGCAGATGTAGTTTATCTGGATATAATCCCATTAAAAGACCTTAAACCACAGCAGGAAGAACCTCCAAAACTTCCTGCCAGGCATTTATATTGAACAACTCTTCTTCTCTGCTCCTCGCTGAAACGTTTTTATTAGCCACGCAGAATCCTAGAGATTCAAAATGCCATAAAATATCACAAAAACAAGCCTGACAGCATTAAATCTGAAGGTTTAATGGTTTAATCCCAGATTGTCTGACTTTGTCTTAGAAATCAGAAAAGTAGGGAAGCGTTGACAGCAGCCTAGATTATCCTATAATCCCAGTCTCTCCCATCATCCCTCTGCTCAGAGCCTGTTAGCTGTTAGCTGAGCCGCCCGTCAAAATCTAATTAACTTCAACAAATTAATTAGAGCAGAAAATACAGCAGAGTAAAAACGTCTAAATTTAGAGAAATTAAAGCTGTGAACTCATGGATGAAGAGTTCAAGAGAAGCTTTCCCAGACAATTTAACAATATTTAATATTTCTCACTAATTCTCATTGCAGACAGAAACTGCATTAAAAAACATTTTATTGAGGATTTTCTGACATGAAAACAACAAACTGTTTAAAGTCTTTCATGAACAGTTATTAGCATGAGCGCATGATTCAAACCCGGAGTATTAAATATTTTCTGTCTCCTTTATCTGCCGTCCAACCAGAACAAAACTATAAAAAACAACTCCAGTTTCACTGCTCCGCTAATAGTCAAGCTAATTTTTAGCTTAGTGCTTTAGCCAACACTGAAAACATTTAGCAAACTTAGCTTTGCCTGAATTAATTTCTTGGCATAAATTATAAAAGTTAAATAATTTACTTGGATATTTTTGTAAACCTTCAGCTGAATGACGTTAGTTTTGGTTTCTGACTGTTAAAAATTCTTCAATTATTTGTACATTTATATTCATGACATTATTTTAAAGTCTGTTTAGCATTAGCGTCTTTGTCTTTGTCGTTTTCTTCAGTAGTTCTTTGTGCAGCGCCCCCACAGGTGAGGAGGGGAACAGGTTCCTCGGTTAGTTTGGTTGTTATGAACTGAAACAGATGAATGTGTAATAAATCTTGCAGTTTTGGTCCTGGATCAAACTGAATCTGCTGAATTATCAGGTGGAAAAACAGCCTAAAACTTCTTTTGTTGGTTAGTTAAATTCAAGTTAATTCAATTTAGTTGTTTTAAAGCTAAACTACTGCAGTCTAAGCCCCGTCTCAAGATGCTGCCGTCCGGTTTTTCTCTTTGCTTTCAGTCTTCGTTCCAATGTTCCTGTGTCGTTTGAGCAGTTTATTCTTTGGATGGTTTTGTTAGATGTAAACCAGAGCAACCACAGTCTGAAGGGAGCCGTGTGTGTTTGAACACATTCCTGAGCAGAGCATCACTCGGTGGAGTCTCCATTACGACCATCTGATTGAAACCATGTTTGGGATCTTTCTCTCCTCCTCCTCCTCTCTGCCATCCTCAGCTCCTCTAAATTACATCAGGTTTCCATTTATCTTGTTCTTAAATTCACATGGATTTCTGCTGGTTTTGTTTCAGTTAAATCCACATTCGATTGAATGTTTTAGTTCCAGTCTTCCTCTCCTCTCAGTTACTGACTAACCAGGTGAACAAACACGCGATAAGGCCACGATTTTCAGGGCCACCGCTTGACTTTCAATTACGCTCCTATTTTCACCATCGGCGCTCAGTCCGCGTCCAAGAAAAACAGCCCTACGTTTCCTCCGCAGCCGAGAAAAAACCCTTGCATGCCTCCAGAAAACGTCCAGCCTCTCTGCAGCGCTTTGTTTCCTGGCACTGCTGACTTTCCTGCTTTGTGTTTCTGTCGGCTTCCTTCTGTTCTCGCCTTCCCTCTCTGACTTTTTACATGTTACAGATTGAAACTTTACAGTTCTCAGGCCCAAATATCGATGCTGTTAGTCACCAACTAATGCAGGAGGATTATTAAAAAGCTGCAGGGTCAGATTTAATCAAATTTACTGACATTATTAGACAGTTTCTATGATCAATGATACATAATGAGCAGTGGTGCCCCCAAAAGGTGGCCACAGGGGGCCCGGCCACAGCTAGAGGAGTTTCTGCCGCTGTAATAAATCATATTCATGTCATACAAACATTACAGCCTTGTTTTTTAGTCTAGACATAAATATAAAACCCAATAAATAAGTGAATAAATTCATATGTCATAATTTAATCCATCCTAATAAACATTTTCTGAGTGATGAGGAGTAAAAATCATTATAAAAGGAAACAAACTTTATGCTCACAAACAACTACAGTCCTACTCTGTTTTTGTCTCTCTGTAAAAATCCCTTTTTCTTCGCAGCCAAATTTCCATTAAAAATGTCCTTATTCTAAATTGTGTACCTGCTTGGAAAGCCCAGTTATTCTCTGTTTGCAGGTTTTCTGCCATCATAAAGCGACGTTTAATCTGCAGTCGTTGGCGTCAGGAACAAATCGTGTGCTTGAAGCTCTTCACAACACGGTGCGTCTGTCAACAGGGGGTCAGAGGTCACTGACAGTCGGCTGGACTGTGACCATTTGCTGACAGCCGCCGGTGATGTCAAAGGTTTCCAAACTTCACACTGAGGCCAAAGACAGCAGGAGAAACGCAGCGAGCTCAGCCGTGTGAAAATCAACACCTGGAGGTCACCAGGGGTCAGAGGAATGTTAGCACCTCAGGAAACGTTTGTCATCAGCTAGCAGCGCGCCGCCAGCCGCTACTGGAGATCATTTGGCTACAGGGAAACATGCCTGTGCTGCTGTGCGATAAATTACCCCAGAAGTTATCGCGATAAACGATTATATTGTTGTTTTGAGACCATTTTCCAGAAAACATCCTCAAAGATCAATAAACTTTAAATTCTGCTGAACATTTAACTCTGGAACTGGAAGATATTTAAAATATCCAAAGTAAATAAAAACAGCAAAACCAGTAAGTCATGAAGTTTCTGCTCGTTGAGACCAAACTGAAAACTTTTATCACCCAGTAGAAAGAGAAAAACAATAACTGGAAATGATTGAGTTTTAACTGATCATGTAATGAATTGATTGGTTGCTGACGGCGACGGCCTGATTGGCGGCTACAGAACCGGCCTGGATCCGTCCCAGCCTGATTGGCTATCGGGTTTTTGTGTCCATCTCTGGTTTTTATTGATGGCTGGTGTTTGTTTTGTTTTGTTTTTTTCAAGTCTTTATTAGTAATCTGTAAAGCAGTAGCATTGGAAACCAACGAAATAATAGAACAAACAGATAACAGCAAAAATATATACAATAAAATAGCATGGTGAAAAAGAAAAATTAAAGAAAAAGTAAAGAGAAAAACAACAAAAGAACAAATATATATATATATATATATACATATATATATAATATATATATTCCAGGGGGGATTTAAATAAAACAAAGAGAAACAGTATCAAGAAAGTCGTTAGAGTTAAAGAATATTAAATTTGCGTAACAAATGTACAGTTTTTATGGCTTTTAGGTTATCAGAAGACTCAATGAGATTGATGTACATATTCAGTTCTTCAGTAGAGATAGAGGATAAAGGTTTGCTGTGGCGAAACTTGCTTTTATGTTTAAAATTAGCAAGAAGTAAAATAAGGTTGATAACAAAAAAGGAGTCCCAGTTCTTCAAAAGCAGTAAATCCAAGGACAATAGATTCAAAGTTCAGAAGAGTTTGTGGGGAAATAGAAACAATAAGGATCATAATATTGTCCCAAAGTTTGATGGCTGGTGTTTGATTGCTGCAGCGCTGCAGCCTGACGTGGTGGTGGTCCCGGTGGGGTCAAAGGGCACCGAACCCCAGGATCACGCCCACCTCATGAGCCCAGCTTGTTGCTAAAGTTAAACCCAGAATCAGAGGCGGGTCATTACAACCGAAGCCCTGCTGGATGTGGAAATACAGTGAATTATTGGATGTGAATCTGTGAATCTGCTGCAGACGGTTTGATCATTAACACCAGAATCATGGCTTCATCTGAAACCACCTGATCTGTTCAGCTGACATAACAGAGTCTAATAATTAATCCCACAATGCCACAGCCGTGATATTAGGCTGTTTTTTGGAATAACTGCTATTTTGGCTCCTGTTTCTTTGTTGTTTTTGTAAGTTTTATCTTTAACTTTCTGCTGGTCCACCTGAATAAACCTTATTTCTGTTCTATTCTTGTCATCTTGGAAACATGTTTCTGACATGATGTCCAGCAGCAGCAGCAACAGAAAGTCCCTGAATGAATCACTGACTGCAGACAAAGCCTCTGCATGACCAGGAAAGTTTAAACGAGTTTACATTGACCTAAAGAACCGGACCGGATTCCCGCTAAGCGGTTCGGACTCACCTGGCCGCGGCGGCTCCAGTTCCGGCTGCGCTTCCCGCCGACAGGACGCGCGTTTCGGGTCCGGCTGGTCCGAACGAGCCGCCGGAGCTGTGGGTCTGTCCGCCGGAGGGTTCGGGTCTGCGGGGCGGAAAGGGGCGGGCTGAGCCTCACATACCAGCAGAACCAGCAGAACCAGGCTGGAGAGCCGCTCCACAGATCCACATCCGAACCCGGCGGTCAGGATCGATCACTGATTTATTCGACTAAAATAAATCAGTTTCCTCTTTTTAAAGTCATCAGATGAATGTCTGCTGACTTTAGGAAACATTTTAGTCATGTGGGATAATTAGGACGTCCTGGCGTTACTTTCTGATTCATTTGACAAAACTGAGACATTAAAGATACATTTATTAAATATATAGATGTTTTCACATATTTGCTGAGACTGTCTACATGTCATGACAGTTTGTTGTGAGATAATCTGTGAAAATATCTCCTGACTTATTCCTGATTAAACGAACCACTCCCGTCAAAAACAGCCAATCAGAGCCAGGAGGAGGGGCTTAACGCTGCCAATCAATCTTATGTACTTGCTGCCAAATGCGATAATGGCAGAGAATCACCTGTTACAGGACAACCATTTATCCTCCATCATCAGTAGCAAACTGGTTTAGCATTCACATGCTAGCTGCAATGTATTAGATTGCAATTGACAGAGCTAAGACCCGCCTCCTGACTCTCATTGGTTGATTCTAGCTAGTTGATTCTTTTCTAGTGAGAAATAAAAGAGAGAAACTCAGATTTATTCAAATCCTTGGTATCAATGACAGAACATCATGACTCAGCATTTAGGAGGTTTGTCCTGTTTACGCCTCAGACAGCCACAAATCCAAAATGGCTGCAGCGTGTATAAAAAGTTACACTATAAATGCTTTACCAAATATCCAATCCATCCTAAAAATGCAAAATGGCTGACATGTGTCATCAGCGGCACCTGGTTACCAAACTGCATTGTTGTGTCACTCTTGTAAGAGCCATGATGTCACTTCCTGTTTCCTCACTTCCTCTATGAGACTCAGATCTGTTTAAGAAGCTTTTATATAGTCAGAAGGAATCTCTCTGCTTGGCATTCACACTCCAGTCCGGTAGGTGGCGGTAAGTTGGTTTGTCAACCAACAGTAAAAACCGTAAAAGAAGAAGAAGAAGAAAGAAGAAGAAGTAATGGTTGCTTTTGGACGCACAATAAGCGGTGAGTTAATTTTGTTCAGTATTATTAGTAAAGCTTTTCATTGTTTTAACTATTTTAACAAATTTTACAAATTCCGTTTCTAACCCTTTCACTTTGCTGCCCGTTATAAAGCTAACTCTGTTAGCTCAGCGCTACCAGCTGCATCAAAACTCCAACATAAATCAAGGTTTTTATAGTTTAATTATTTTATGTGCTTTGTATTAAGATGCAAACTTTTTTTTTAGTATATTTAATTTTGTAGGTTGTCTTTTGCAAACAAAATTGAAGCTAAAGCTAAACTAAACATCTGTTTTGGTTAAATTTGGGGTTTTGTTTCATCTTTTTTTCCCACCTCTTTATTGGTCAGATTTTATTTTTTGAATGATTTATTACTCCTATGAAATCTCCATTTGTTTATTACAATTATTGATTTTGATCAGACAATGAAAAGTGAAAACAGGAAAAAGTACAAATTTGACACAATTTATTGAAAAAGCAGGTAGATGTCATGTTGAATAAAGGCCGATGCTTTTTGAGTTGGTAGGAACCTTTAAACGTTTAGTCTGATTGTTGGTCTGAATTGAAGCTGAAATTCTTTATAGCTTTAGATTTTCTTCATAAACCTGTCCTGGTGGTCAGGAGGGTCCAGTTTGGCTTTAGGCTCCTGCAGAAATGAAGAAATTAGGGCTGTAGTGATACAATAATCTCACGATACGATACACGATATTCTGCCTATGATACGATATATATCATGATATTCAGCAAATGATACAATTCAATACACTTTTGTGATTTTCTGAAAGGTTTCAGAGGGACAGAGTGATTTTGGTGACATTTAGTGACTGTTATAAAGTTGGACTGAATTAATTTAACTGAAAACTGATTAAAAGCTTCAACTACACAATACCTGGTTCTGGTTGGACACAGACTTAAAGTGGACAGCTGGACAAAATGAATCAAAGAAGTGGAGAGAAAACATGTTTCTTTTAATTGAAACAGTCCAAACTGTAGCTGACATGCATTAGTAAAGTAAATAAAGTGAACCAAGTTCCTGCTCTGAATAGTTTGATACCTTTTTAACCTGAACATCTGAAGGAATCACTATAAGCCTGATGACCTGGTGAAGCAAGCAGTGAGTGAACAAGGTGACAGTTGGACGTTACGATACTTGAGGATGAATATCGATTATTTTCTAGGAAAGAAAATATCGGTATATATCACGATATTGATATTATTGTACAGCCCTAGAAACTATCCTGTTTACTGAAGAAAACCACTCGATTCAAACAGTAAAAATGTGAGTAACCAGTATTTATTAGTCCCTTCATGAATCACGCCTGTCATTAGAGAATCCCTCAGATTTCCCAGCCTGCACCTGAGAAACGCGCCACAACGTCACGTCTAGTCCAACCAGGACTGGAGGAATCTGACGGGGATTTTGATTTATTGCAGCTTCACATCAATACATGGCCTGTTGTTTCGCCTGTTGTTCCTGGAAAGAATGGAAACGTTTTCACGCTGCAGCAGGAAGAACTCGTTGTCAACAGGAAGAGGATCCCATCCTGACCTCTGACCTCTGAAGCTCTGACCTGCTTCCTGTCAGCTCTCTAACATTTTATCTGCTTTTCCTGCTTTTTTATTAAAATCTCATTTTTAGACATGTAGCTTAATCTAAGTTATAGTCTTAAAGCTAATATCTACCCTACTTTAATTTCTCCTAGTAAATTGGAAGACGCTAACTAGAGCTATTTTTTTGTTTAGCGCTTTAGCATTTTGCTAACCTGAAAACATTTAGCGCATTTAGCTTCTGAAACCTTAATGTATTTGGCTGTTTCATAAACTATATGTTAAATAATTCAACATTTGTGTTGAAATTTTGGTCATCAACTGTTAAAAGTTCTTCAAGTAGTTTGAGATTTATATTCATGCTTTTATTTTGAAGTTGTTTATGCAGCACTTCCGTTTCCTTTCTGCTTGTTCTTCTGTTTTTAGGAAAACTTTATTGAGTACGTGGCAAATATACAATACAGCTAGCGGTGCTAATTAATCAAAATGTGACTCATTCATCCTGAAGTGACCCGGTTTGGTTCCGTTCTGTGGGTCCAGTTAGATTCAGGTATCAGAACTGGGATCTAAACCTGCTGCCTGTGTGGCTGACACCTTTGACCCCTGACCCCTTTCGCTCCTGGCTCAGGTGTTGCTAAGGAAACGGGCTGACCAACAAACCGAACCGAACTGTTGGTCTGAACAGAAACAGTTCATCAGCAACACTTACTTTAAGTCTTTATTTTAAATATAAAATAATTTAAAAAGGAATAAATTAAATTGGTGACTCTTGGTGTCACATGTTTATGGAAAAGATTCAAAACCACTGGGGGAAAACCATCTGGCTTAAATCCCAGAATGATTTTTTCCTCTGAATTTTTTATTTTTGTTACCCCCAAAATTCAGATTTTAATCTCAAACTTTTGATTTTCATACCAGAATTCTGAAATTTTTTCCTCAGGATTTTTACTTTTTCTCTGATTTGAATCAGAATATTAAATTCAGAATTCTGAAGAAAAATCTGAATTAATTTTGTTTTGGCCTTAATCTTTTTCAGTACGTTTTAAAGTTGGACTCCAGATTTTTGGTAAAATAAACCCATGACATTATTTTTCTGTAAGTTGAAACACGCCCATGTTTCCATTTAGATATGATTGTGTTTCTGTGAAATAAAGATTTGAAGTTTTTTAAATTTCCCTCAGATGTGATCGCTGGCAGAATGGAGAATGAACCGGTCTGACGACATGAAGTAGGAAAAGCAGCACATCCTCTGTTTTCTCTGAGGTTAGTGGCTTTCTGTCGCCCCTCCCCCTCCTGTTTCTGCATCCTCTCCTCTCTCTCCTGTGCTGCAACCCAACATAAACAACTTCTGTCCTGAAGCATGTCAGCTATTTGCTCAGAAAAGCTTTTGGACGCCATTCAGAGTCCCTGAAGGGAGGCAAGATTACAAATTTAGTGCTTTTCACAATCTCCCTCCCTCTGTTTTCCCTTTTTCTTGGTCTAAGTTTGTGTTTCTTCTCTAAACTCTCTCACGACTCCATCGTTTCTCGCCGATTTGAGTTTTGTCACCTTTGGATCTGACCTTTTGTTCCTGCTGCTCTGGTCAGTTTGACCACATGGAGCCTCTGGATTCAGATTTGTCAGAAACCTTCGTCACTTTGCTCTGATAAAGGCTCAGCCTGATTCACACAGACTTCCAAACAAGCCCAGTTTGGCGTTTGCTTATCACAGCCTGTTTGGGAAAGCTTTTCTTAGAGTAATGACCCAGAGTGTTTGTTTTCTTGACAGCAAGAACGCATGAAATAAGATCTTTATGTGCGTGATCAGGGTCGGGATGCAGAACGCTGGGATTAAACGGCTTGTTTCTCAAAAACAGATGCATGAAATGAGCAGAAGAACTAAATAATGTTCGTACTTGTAGAAAAGAGCTAGCTAGCATAAGCACAACCAGGTAAATAATGAATGATTTTCAGGATTTACACTCAGGTAAACTACAGGTGGGATGTTGACTTGGACAGCTGTGCAAAAATGAGCTAATCAAGTTAAAGGACCAGGTAGTTTTTAGAAGAAATAGCAAATAAATGGACTAAATGTAACTAAAATACGTTTATATGCTGACGACACTGTCATTAGGAAGTAGCCTGGCCAGATGCGCAGGACCAGCAGGGAGCTAATTTCTCTTTTTTAGATTATATATTTAGTTTTTTTTAACTAAATGTTTAGTTGGAAGCTAATTATGTAGTTGGCTGATGAGTTAAATTTTTAATATTTAACTTTTAACTACATATTTAATCTGAGCTCAATATTTAGCTTACTAGCCAAATATTATTTAGCTTGTTAACCAGAAATATTTAGTTTGTAGCTAAATTTTTAGTTTTCTATTTAACTAGTATTTAGCTTGGAGCTAAATATTTGGCATGAAACTGTTTCACCTGTTGTTTTATAAATAACATGGTGAAAATATGACTTTGAAACATTAAGGCCATTTTGTCTCTATCAGGTTAAATAAAATAATGAATTTTTACTGTAGCTTCACACGCGGCTCCTCATGGAAACCCGACCTGGAGCCAAACTCTGACGCTCGGCTCCACGTTGGTCTTTAAAAACACTTCAGTAGATCTCGTGTTTCAGCTGCAGGTTCCTCTGCAGACGCGTTTTGCTGTTTTGTTGTTCTGCTCACAGTCAAAGCCTAATTTTATCAGCCTAACGGGGGAACAAAGGAGAGCAGGGGTCAGGCGGGGTCAAGACGGGAAGAGGAACGGCAGATTTTCCTTCCTGGAGCCGCCCATCGTTTTCTGAAGCCACATACTTTCCCCTGAAGAGATTCTGATAAAAATATCTTATTCAAATAATGTAATCTCAATAAAAAGCTTCATATTTAACAATCACTAACATCTAAACCTGCTTCCTGTCATCAGCAGGTGTGTGAGGAGAGAAGGCGTTACAGAGAACGAGAGAAAATTTAGCTTCAAACCGGAGAAATATCCTAAAATAGTTCTTTACGAGGCACAAATGGGATATTTACTCAGCCTCTGGTGCCCAACGCTTTATATGTGAGTCGGTCTGCTAATGGACGTGTTTACGGAAGATTTGAACTGAAGATTTCAGGTAATGAAATAACAGAAATGACTTAAATTACACATAACAGTTTGTAAAAGGTCCGCTGTGAAACGATGCCAGCCGTTTCTCACGTCCTGTGAACGAGTTCGGTTTGTTTTGGCTGAAGTTCAGAGTGTTTCTGGTTTGATTCACAAAGACAGGAGAGTTAAATATAAAGAGGTGAAACACTGAAAGCCTTCAGCGTTCAACCGCTGAACTTTTTGTTACGTTGCAATAATGAACCTCCAAAGTGCTTAACTGCGAATACGTAGTTTTAAAGGGCCGGTGTCGCTTAAAATCCACTTTTTTATCTGTCCACCATGTTTTCATGTTTTCCCTCATCAAAAACAAACCTGGAGCGTCACCTTGATTCTTTCAGATCCTTTCATCTCCATGGCAACCATTCGGCTGTTCAAAACGCCTGGGTGGCCTTAGCCCCGCCTCCCAGGTGCAGCTCCTCCCCCTCTCTGCTCCTCCAGACTAGCCAGCAGCAATTAGCAACCAGCTGCTGAGCTCAGGAGTTGCTGCTCAGAGCAACGCTGGTAAAAACACTGAAGGGTTAATAAAGGAGCCATGTTGAGACGACTTCCTGGAGGCGGAGCTTCAGAAAGAGCAGGAGCTTCTTAAAGAGACAGAGACCCAATTTCAAGTAGTTAAATTACCCTCCATTTTTATGCAAAAAAATGGAGGTAGGTTTACTAGAAAAAATTCAAAAAATTTCTAGAAAACAAAATAAATTTCTGATTTTAAAAAGTCAAAAATTAGTTAAAAAAATGTAACATTTTTAGATTAATCTCAGAAAGGTTCAAGGTTTATCCAGATTTTTAAAAATGTATTTTATTACTTTTGAATCTCAGAAACGTCTAAGTCAACCTGAGCAGTTTTCACCTGCTCAGGTGTTTCCCTGCTGCTCTGTCTGACTTGACGTGAGTTTTGTTGACGTCCAGCCGAACATGACGATGTTTCTTTCTGCTCCATTTGGATCTGAATAAACACGAGAGGCGAAACGTTTCCAGAAACCATTTTTCATCTGCAGAGAAACAAACAGAAACAAAACGAGGAGCAGAAACTGAACTTTGACCTGATTTAAAGAGACAGCGACTCGCATCCATCCATCCATCCATCCATCCAAAACCTGATTCATATCCATAATTACTGGTAATCTGAATTATTATCCAGTTATTTTATTTTTGGTAAGATGACATAGTTTTTAAATTTTCTTCTCAGTTGTTTCATCTTCTGAACTGGAAGTTTAAACATTTCAATCCTAAATGTGAAAACCAGACGACGTTGCAGCGTTTCCAGGCTGTGATGTCACAAACGACCGGCCATAAACCTCAGCTGGAAATCCCCGCCGCCGGTTTTATTTTACTGACTCCGCCCTCCTCCAGCCTCGAGCCGCGGGGTCGTGGGGTCGCGACGCCCATCAGCTTCCTGACAGGAACGCAGGGGCCGGGTTCCTCCTGAGCGGCCCTGCGCCGCCGCCTGGAGAGCCGCCGCTGTTTGTTTGCTCTGCGGCGTTTCCGTGAATTCTGACCCGGCAGGAAGCGGGACAATGGACCATTGTAGGAAAATACTTTCTGCTGCCGCAAACCCGACAGGAAAGGACAGAAAGACTGAGAGAGAGAGAGAGAGAAAGGGACAAGAAGAGGAGCGGGACAGACGGGGGGACAGGCAGGCAGAAGACGGAGAAACTTTGTCACCTTGGTGACCTTTGACCCCTCCAGGTTTACCTTAAAGGGGCAGTATCATGTGTTTCCCAGGCACAGGGAGCCATTTTATAGCACTGTTCATCCGTCCATTCATCCATCCATCATCCGTCCATCTGTTCATGGATGTGAGCACGATTTCCTTCAGTTGTTATTTAAATACTATATATACAAAATATGATTCATGTAAATTAATCTTAACTTTTTCATTTAACTCCTTGAAATTGGGTCTCTGTCACTTTAAGAAGCTCCTGCTGTTCCTGAAGCTCCGCCTCCAGGAAGTCATTCAACATGGCTCCTCTATTAACCCTTTAGTGTTTCTTCCAGCGTCGCTCTGAGCAGCAGCTGCCATAACGAGCTCAGCAGCTGGTTGCTAATTGCTGCTGGCTAGTCTGGAGGAGCAGAGAGGGGGAGGAGCTGCGCCTCGGGGGCGGGGCTTGGCCCACCCAGGCGTTTTAACAGCTGAGTGGTTGCCATGGTGATTGAAGTGTTTCTCAAACATGAAGTAAGTTCTCAGGTGTTTGTTCTGAAGCTCTGCTCAGGTAAGAACTTTGAGCCATTAAACCGACGCCAAGAAGGAAGAGAAGATCTGCAGGCGGAGGGAGCTGCTGAATGCGACGCGTCACCGAGACGCCGTGGGGGGAACTGTACGCAGCGCGGCGTTTAGTTGACCTTTCCACACAGCGGTGACCTCTAGAGCTGCGATGAGCGAGCGAGGAGCGTTGGCATGGTGAGGAATGTCTGCCTGGAGGGCCGACCCGGCATGGACTGGCTTCCCTCACACACACATTCATTCATTCATGAACAATCCTCCGCGTTCATGTGAGTCTCATGTTTAACCTTCAAATTAAAAGTTACCATATACTGCAGCGTTAAAGATCGAACCAAATGTCTGAGCTGCTGGAGTTTCACCAAGACGCTTCCTGTTTCTGTCTTTAAGGTTCTGGTTCGTTTTTAAACGGCCTGAGTAGCGTTGCTCCTCCTGAGCCAGCAGGAAGCCAGGCCTGCGACCTTTCTGAGGTGGATTTCTGGCCGTAAATCGTCCTGTTTTGGTCGTTTATAGCCGTGTTCACCCAGACGGCCGGCCTCTCGCTACGCTCTGTCCTCAGGGAGAAACCCAGACGGTTCAGTCCGAGCTGCAGGCCGACCGACCGACCGGCTGCTTTCCTACGGAGTTCAAACCGACTCACAATGAAAAATAAAGGACTGGCTGACAAAGCAGAACGAGGCTCACTGTGCTCTGACACTCTGATTTCTTCTGAACGTGTGTGTGTGTGTGTGTGTGTGTGTGTGTGTGTGTGTGTGTGAGTGTGTGTGTGTGTGTGAGTGTGTGTGTGTGTGTGTGTTACAGCAGATCTTGTCAGCTGGGCTAAAATTAAACTCAAGTGAGAGCAGCTCTACTTCTCGTCGCTTGGAAAAGAAAGTGCAGATCAGTGTAGAAGTGAGTTTGTATGTATATTAGTTGAGTATTTAGCTTTAATGTAAGTGTTTAGTTTGAAAGATAAATGTTTATTAATGTATGAAAAACATGATATAAAAGGTAATTGGTCACTGTGATGTATTTATCAGACTTGTTGCAGCTCATTGTGGTTCTGACTAAAAGTCACTAAACTCATGAGTTTCTATTTACTGGAACCATAATTAAAACATTAAGACTTTCTGTCATTTTCCATTATCAGGAGGTTTTGTAATCATTTAGCATTAATTAGCTGTACAGTCTGCGGGCCACATATGGCCCCTGCACCGCACTTTGAACACCCTCTGTGCAGTTTTCTTTATTTATGGTCAGGATGTAAACTCTTCACATTCATGGGTCTAGAACAAAAAGGAGAAGGTCCGGTTGACCCGTCACAGACGGATCTTCTCTCCGCCAGAATCTAACGGTTCATAACGGCTGAAAATGGAAAATGTTTTTAGCACAAAGCAGCGACTCGACAACCAGAAGGAACAACAACCAGAACCGAAGACGTTTTCTGGGCCCGTTTGGTTCTCCTGTTCGTCCTAAACCCGAGTGGTTCTGGTTTTACGAAGGTTTGCTGCGGGCGTTGCTTCATGGACAGGCATTTCCTGTGGGTGGGGCCAATCTTCCAGCCAGGAGCCCGACTTCCTGTCTGGGCCGGACCGTTGGCGTCAAACCAAAGCTCCTCCTGGTGGAGCGACGTGAAAACGTGACCTGAGTGAAGCCCACGGCGGTGGCAGCAGCATGCTGAGGGCTTTAGTTTAGACACATATAAGGTCCCATATTGATGGATTAAATAGCAATTCATCAATTCATTTTTGTTTGAAAGGTTCAGAATTCAATAGTTTATTTAAAATGCTTTTCACTTTATGCGTTAAATGTTAAGAATTTTAAATTTATTCCTCTATTATGTAAACAGAAAATCATCTCAGTACAGAATTATTGCTTATCGCGATAACTTCTGGGATGATTTATCATCCGGTAATGATTATATTGTAACAGGCCCAGTGAGGAGCAGCAACTTCAACGTCACATGAATCATAATTTATGCAGTTTTATCGTATAAAATCCAATCAAGCTGCTGAATCTGATGTTTGGCGTCAGAAAACGGCCGTAAATGCTGGAAGCTCCGGTTATTAACCGACCGTTTCGCCATCGGCTCCCTGTGAGGCCGACGGCGCCGAGTGTTTCTGACCCAACGCTGGAGCCGACAACAGGAAATGTGGGTCAGAGTGTTTTTACAACCCAGGAAAGATAAAAACATCCCAAAACGTCGATTTGAAACAAATCCTGGCCTGTCATTCATGTTTCTGGGCGATAAATCGTCCCAGAAGTTATCGTGATAAACGATCGTTTTGATGTTTTGAGATCATTTTCCAGTAACATGAACATTTTCTCACACTTCACCTGCAGATGGACAGAAAGACATTTTAAATATCCAAAATAAAATCAAATATGAATTCACTGTGAACAAAATGACCTTAAAAAACTGAAACTTTTATCATCCAGTTTTTGGTAGAAAGAGAAAAATGATAAATCATAAAAATGGAAATTGAGTTTTTTTTTTAATTATTTATCATGGGATTAATAGATTTATTGCTTATTGGGTGACAGGACCAACTGTATCCAATCTTCAAAGTAATGTAAAAAGGAGATGGATGAAACCAGAACCAACCGGTCCAGAACCAGCAGCCGGACCTGCTCAGCAGATGAAACCATACGGGTCGGAAAAAATGAATAAAAATATGGATTTTACCTCCACAATGGTTCTTTCTGAAGGTTTTATACAGAAAACGTGTCTGTATACGTTTGTGTCTGCTTTTCTTCCTCGTAGGAATAAAGTTTGTGGAGTATTTGAGAGTCTGCTGCCCCCTTGTGGCCAAACAAGGACCAGATTTATTTAAATTGTTTAAGGATGAAAAATGGAAACATTACTTTAAAACAGGTTGGATGGTGACGGAGCGCTGCGGTCACACAAATAAACTATGAGGACAAAGTCAGAATAATAGAGTCATATTTCAATAATTATATTTTCAGAATAAAGTATTGCAATACTGCCACTTTATGCTCGTAACATTTCGACTATTCTCTTCATTTTATGACTTTAGTCTCATTAAATGTTCATAATACTGACTTTAGTTTGATGTTAAATTTATTCTAATATGATTTTATTCTTGTTTAGCCTCATAAATAAAGGAAATATGAATTTATTAATTGTATTACTTTAAAATTGTCATTTTTTAAAATGTTTTTAATTTTCTGACTTGATTCTCTTCATATTTTCATGATGTTGTGACCTTAGTTTCTTGTTCGATGTTCTCAGCGTGTCCCTCGGTTGTTTCTCTCACTCTTTATGTTCCTCACACAGCGAGTAGAGGAGCTCGATTTGCTCGGCGCCTTGGAATCCCGGCCTGCAGGGAAACAAAGATGGCGGTAGAACCTGAGCCGCCGTCGGACGGTTTTCCGGCTCGTCTCTCACCGTCCGGGCGTCTCCAGGATCAGCGGGACGCCGTCCAGCCTCGGCTCGTTGACGACGTCCCGGAACGCCGAGAGCCCGATGTTTCCTTTCCCGATGTCTTCATGCCGGTCCAGGTTGCAGCCCAGTTTCCCTGCAGATCCAGGTTGAATGAAGCCGACAGACATTTGGGTTGGAAAACGGTGATTCATGGGAAAAACTTTAAGCAACTGGAGCTAAATCGCACTAAAAGTGAAGTTATAGTTATGATATCCTTTGTTTTCATGTTTATGAATCGATTTATCAGCCCTTTGAATTGATGTGAAGTTAATGTTTTTCCCCACAGAAGCAGTTCAGGATTCATTTATGCAACACTGCAAACGTTTGGAGAAAAGAAAACATTTTTTAGAAATGTTATCTTCTGCCAAACTCTTCATCCTGACTCACTTTGCCTTCATTTTTTTAATTCTGCACCTAAAAATTAATCAGCGTATGAAAAAACCTAAAACTACTGTTATGACTAATGAAAACAAAACATCGTTTAATTAATAAAAACACTGTAAAAACTAATTAAAACCAACTGAATTAAACTGTAAAGTTAAATTGTTGTAGAAACGTTGGAAACGTGGATCTCAGGTTCTTCCAGCTGCACCTTTGGAGTCGTTCAGGTGAACGGCTCTCAGGTAGCGAAGTCCGACTTCCTGATCAAACTGATCCAACATGGCCGCCACGCCGCCGTCTGCTGCCAGGTCGTGACCTTTCCAGAAGAAACAGAAAACCATCGGAGACGTTCTGAGCCGGTGCTCAGAACGAAAATGTAAGTGGAACTAGAACCTTTTCATCAATATTAAGGATTTACTGACTTAAAAAAGCTCCTGAAAAGTTACTAGTAACTTGGTTTTGTCTTATTTGAACTAATATATTTATATCATAAGCTAGACCAGAGGTTCCCAAACTGTGGGGCGCGCCCCCTACGGGGGGCGCTGTGCCATTGTGGGGGGTTGTGGGAAGCCGGCTTGATGAAACCCCCCCCAAAAAACATGAACGCTGTATGCTCTGTTATTCCTGTCAGTCTGATTCAGTAGAGGCTTCACTCCCATATCTGTGTCTCTGTCACTTTTATCAGCAGTTAAAATGTTTAATCCGTTGTTAACATGGTAACCTGTTTTCTGAGCCGCCTTTAAACGCACCATGAGCGCCAGACGCTCTGCTGGGTTTAGACCTGAAGGAGACCTGATGCTGCTGCTGGGCGGAGCTACAGGTGTTAGAATCATGGCAGCAAACCAGAAAAACACAAAGAACTTTTCAGAGTTTTTCCCCCAAACTGACCGACTGAGTTGAGTGAAGCTGCTGGATGCAGGTAAAGTAGCTAAAAGACGACTAGCTAACATCAATACAGCAGCTTTAGCTTAACAAGTAGCCTGGAGGCTACAGGTGTTGTTGTCTATGTTCAGCTACGTTCATTCATTTTGCCCCCAAAAAGTGGATTCCCCCCTGTTCTTACAGTCAGGAAGTCTCTAAGAATCCTCCCTTCCCTGTTCCCCCCCCCCACACACACACACACACACACACACGCCTCGTTCAACCAGTCAGCCATTTGTAAGCCATAGTTGGGGCCCAGAAAAAGTTTGGGAACCACTGAACTAGACATCAACACCTGGTTAGTTTTCGTGTTGCTTGTGGCCTCGTTGTGCAGCAGAACCAGCTCTGACCTTGGCTGGATGTTTTTGTGCTTGTTGTTGCTCCGTACCTGTGACCACAGCAGGGGTCTGCTGGTGAGCGTGGTTGATGGCTGCGGCGATGTTGTCCAGGCACTGCTGGGTGCTGATGGCGCCCAGCGAGGATCCGGGGTGGAAGTTGTAGAGGCGGAGGCCGAGGCGGCTGCAGCGGCTCAGCTCGTCCACCAGGAGGCAGCGGCTCTTCTCAGACACGTCTGCAGCGGAGCGCAGGGCAAACTCAGAGGCCCGGTTGGCCGACCCGAGGCGACCGGCACGCCGGGGGACAAACCGTCTCCGCAGTTCATCAGGTAGGAGCCGTGAGGGAGGATGTGAGCCGCGTCGAAGCCGAGCGCCGAGCATTTCTCCTGGAACCGATCGGGTCCAGCGCCGGCCTCTTCCACGAGCGCTGAGAGCCCAGAAACAGAGCGAAGGCGCCGAGCGCCGCGCTGGACTCCACCGCCTTCCAGATCCCTCCTGCAGTGGAGGAGGATGTCCAGACTCACCTCAGGACAAACTGACCACTTTTCCTCACTTTCTAGGGCTGTATAATAATATCGATATCGCGATATATATCGACATTTTCTTTCCTAGAAAATAATCGATATTCATCCTCAAGTATCGTAACGTCCAACTGTCACCTTGTTCCCTCACTGCTGGCTTCACCAGGTCATCAGGCTTAGAGTGATTCCTTCAGATGTTCAGGTTAAAAAGGTATCAAACTATTCAGAGCAGGAACTTGGTTCACTTTATTTACTTTACTAATGCATGTCAGCTACAGTTTGGACTGTTTCAACTAAAAGAAACATGTTTTCTCTCCACTTCTTTGGTTCATTTTGTCCAGCTGTCCACTTTAAGTCTGTGTCCAACCAGAACCAGGTATTGTGTAGTTGGAGCTTTTAATCAGTTTTCAGTTAAATTAATTCAGTCCAACTTTATAACAGTCACTAAATGTCACCAAAATCACTCTGTCCTCTGAAACCTTTCAGAAATGTTCATAAGTGTATTGAATTGTATCGTTGGCTGAATATTGCGATATATATCGTGTCATAGGCAGAATATCGTGTATCGTATTGTGAGATTATTGTATCACTACAGCCGTATCACTTTCTTCTCTTACTACTCTCCCATTTGGACAATTTGCTGTTATTTAAACGGTTAACTTTCTGTTTTCTGTCAGGAAAAACATGTTTTTCCTGGTTCTGCTGCTGTTGACCTAAAACTGGACTGAACCTGAGTGACGTTTACCTTGAACACCAACATGAGCTCCGATGTGTTTGTTGTTCATCCTGATCCTCCTTCGCTCATCTCCTCGCTCCTCATCCTCGGTTTC
Organism: Poecilia picta; assembly: GCA_033032245.1. Taxonomy (NCBI): domain Eukaryota; kingdom Metazoa; phylum Chordata; class Actinopteri; order Cyprinodontiformes; family Poeciliidae; genus Poecilia; species Poecilia picta. Next base: position 25,839,811 of record CM065371.1, read on the forward strand.
ATCTCCCCAGGCTTCACTTTTCCTTTTCCTGGCTGCTGCCATCCTGTCAAGGAAAAGTTTCCACTTAAGTCACAGCTACAGATCCGCTTTTGTGATTGCAGTTCAGAACCAAATGACCCGAGATGGACTGAAGAATATTAGGGCCACTGAAAAAAAAAATCTGAATTTAATGAGAGAAAAGTTGGAATTCTGATTTAAAAAAAAGAAAATGTTGAATTTCTGGTATTAAATGTATAATTATGAGGAACAAGGTAAATCCATCCGTCCATCTTCTGTGCATCCTTATCCCTGGCGGGTCGGGGGGGTTGATGGTGCAAATCTCCAGACAACGTTCCAGGTGAGACAACAAAGTAAATCCTTTGGTTAAAGTTTTAATTAGGGGGCTAACAACATCATTTTGTGGAAAAAATAATAATTCTGAGATTAAATCAGAATTCTGACAGAAAAAGGTAAAATTATTGGAATAAATTTTTAATTCTGGGATTAAATTCAGAATTCCAAGAAAAGTAAAATCAGAAACTGATTTTGACTTTATAAAGAAGTATTTTGGAATTATTTCTGGAAATGATCATACAAGGAATTATTTTATATATATTTTTTAAACAGCATTTTGACTAAAACTCTGAACAATCTCTTTAAAGTTTTTCCTTATTTTTAAATTTATTTTTAATTCTCTTTCTCACTTTTTCTTTTTTAAAAATCTCTTTCTCTTCCATACTGTTTATTTTAATGTCACATGCTGTTCTTATTTTAAATATGTAAAGCACTTTGAAATGCCTTGTAGCTGAAATGTGCTATACAAATAAAATTTGATTTGATATAAAATCAATAAAGTCATTTATAATCCTGACCATTGTCTCAGAAAACAGAGCGTCTTCAGTCAGAGGCTTCTTCTCTTTCGCTGTAATACAGGGACGGATCTAGAAAAATATTTATGGGGTGGCAAGAGGTGACAGGGACTTTTTCAGGGGTGGCAATATATATATATATATATAATATGTATATATATATATATATATATATATATATATATACACCAGAGCAATAGAGGCTCAGATCTACCACACCAGACAAGACCCAAGGTGCAGGTTGTGCCATGAGGCCCCTGAGACAGTCCAGCACATAACAGCAGGTGAAGATGCTGGCAGGGAAAGCGAACATGGAACGACATAACCAGGTGGCGGCATAGTGTACAGGAACATCTGTGCAGAATATGGACTGGAAGCCCCGAGATCGAAGTGGGAAACACCCCCAAAGGTGGTGGAGAATGACGGAGCTAAGATCCTGTGGGATCCAGATCCAGACAGACAAGATGGTGATGGAGAACCAACCGGACATTGTGGTGGTGGATAAAGAACAGAGGAAAGCCGTTGTGGTGGATGTAGCTATACCAAGTGATACAACATCAGGAAAAAGGAGCATGAGAAACTGGAGAAATACCAGGGCCTCAGGGAGGAACTGGAAAAGACCTGGAAGGTGAAGACCACAGTGGTGCCTGTGGTCATCGGGGCGAGAAACCCCCAAACTGGAGCAGCGGCTAAAACAGGAACAACATCAGACATCTCAGTCCAGAAATGTGCAGCACTAGGCACAGCCAAGATACTGGAGGAGAACCTGAAGCTCCCAGGCCTCTGGTAGAGGTCAGAGGTCAGAGGATGAAAGAGAGAGAGAGAGAGAGAGAGAGAGAGAGAGAGAGAGAGAGAGAGAGGACCACCCGCAGAGGGTGAGAAGGGAATTTTTTTTTTATATAAACAATACAAAATATTGTTTTTAATTTGCTTTGTTTCAAAATCAGCTTCATGCAGCACCAAGGCTTAAATACAATTTCTTAATGTAGTTTAGTTAATTATTTTCACGTCTTTCATACTCCTGCTAATTGATATGCATCACTGATACGCATATCAATTGACATGCATTGTGTCCAGAAAACCATTTTATCCCAATACATGACAAGGTGAAATCGGTCACTAAAATATTAGTAGTGCCATCATTTATTATTAGATATATCTATTAAATACGACTTAAAATAAAGATTAGAAAACTGATGTTTGATAAATTCTCTGTGATATAAATCTATAAACAGTTTAGTTTCTTTTAGTTCTGTCAAGATACAAGAAAGGGCGAATATCTACTTATATTGGTCAATGGTTTTATTTTAAATATGCTGTAGGAGCCGCAGTTTGACGACTGTAAATATCACCATGTTTTGAGATATTAGCTCAGTTTTTGTCGTTTGTTTTTAGGAATTGCAGCGGCTGCAGTGAGAAACATTAAAGGTACAATAAAGCTGATAAACAGGTGAAGAACCAAACTAGACAGAACCACTTCTGATTGTTCGTCAAGCCAAACATCCAATTAAAGTTCCACCAGCCAATACTGAGGAACTGGGGGCAAGTTTCTCAACACGGGCAAAACATGGTTCAATGTCCAAACTTATTGATTGATCTTGGTGATTTATTTTCCTCTTTCACCAAACAATTACAGAGATAAAAACTTTCATTTGTTCTCATGCTACCTTCTTAAAAACCATTGGCTGAAACCCAAATGCCTGCTGGTCCTTCAGGCCCCTGGACTTATAGAAAGTGGACTGACCCACATTACTTCCTGTCTACATTTAGAAAATAAACAAGAAAATAATAATAAAAATAAATAAAATCAACAATGATCAACCTACAAATAAACTGTGTAAATAATACAAAAAAATAGAAATTTAAGAATAAAGTAACAAAATTCAAATGGATAAAGAAATAATAGCTCCAACCACTTTTATTCCGCCTTTTCTCGCTCTGCATGTCGGCTTTACGGACCCGTTGCCATGGCAACCGAGAAACAACAACTCAAGGAGCAGATACAGCAGAAATTACTGATCAGGGAATCAACACCAAAAAACAAACATTTCCCACACAAAAAAGTATCAAAAACACTAAAACAGAAGATTCAGTCTGTCAGGCTTAATGTCTGTATTGTGATTATTAATAAGTTTTCGGTGGTTGATTAGCTGATTTAACCAGCTGCTCTACTGATGACTTGGTGGCGGTTTGACCTGTTTTAGTGCCAATGGAACCAAAACACACCGAACCGCGCAGCTCATGTTACGTTATCAAAGTCAATATCAGGCCAGAAACAGTTAGTATAACTGACCCACTGATCACTTTTCAATGTTTTCTTTAAATTAAAACGTTTTCCTCACCTGTTGAATCTGAAGCCCTTATTACCATCATCTATGGTTGAATTACTGATAAACATGATCGCAGATATTAATGACTCAATTTACAGAAATGTCGCATGTGTGACTTAGATAAATCACATAAAGTCCAGTCCAGTAACATAACATCCATCAAAGCTGCTGGTCTCTGTCCTTCTCTCACTTCCCGCTAGTTGGTCTCAGGTTACATTGTGTTGCATTCAATGCTGTCGGGAAAAAAAAGTTTCATGTGCTTAATGTCCGATTTGCCATAACTATTTATTGGATTCATTGTCGCCAGCTGGGGGGCAACAGGGGTGGCAGCTGCCCCCCCTGCCACCCCGCTAGATCCGGCCCTGCTGTAACACAGACCGCTACGGGAGATCGTTCTTGCCAATAACCGTCACCATCTACAGTGACTAAAGAATTTGAACGACATTTTAATTTCCCATTGGGATCAATAAAGTACTCCTACATTTGTAATGTTCAACTACAACGTAGTATTTAGCTACCAGAGCTACGAACAAACAAAAGAGCAGCTTCTGGCTGAACCACCTGCCGTAAAGACGAGAAACTTTCTCACTTTAACAACGTGTAAAGATACGGTTCTCTGTCGGAATACGGCCATAAAAGGCTCCCTCCGCCTCTCCATCTTCTCACTCTGTTTCTGAACGTCACTGGACGCCTCCGTCCCGTAGAGACGCTACGCAAAGCGGCGTGAAATTACGTGAGGTCCGTGAAGGTCAGCAGGCTGTTTGTTTTACCGATTCGTCCCGCCGGGATCCGGCCAGTCGGAGCGCTTCCCCGCAGCCGCTTCGGGCTGCCCATTGGAGACGCTACATGCTCAGCAGCAAAATGGCCGCCCGTCAACCGACCGACTCCACAGCGCTTTGAAATTTAAATTCTTCTGCACATCAGCGTTCAGACTCGGAACATTAGTACCGATTTGCAAAGCCGTAGCGTTTTTATTTCTCGGCGTTTTCCTCATTTTCCACCTATTTGACTCTCGGCTCAGGCGTCCAAGTCCTTGTAGCCTCGCCGGATGCCTGGAAAAGCGAAAGCTCGCACTGAAGCACTTTAGCTAAGCTAGCTAGCAGGCTAGCCAACCTTCATATGTGATTCCTGAGGTGAGTCGCTGCTGGTAACCAACCGCTGGTTCGGGTTAGAAACGATGTGCGCGCAGAAACACCGCAGCTGTCGGAGACGTGCTGCGGCTTGTAGCCGTGTTAGCGCCGTTAGCTGCGGCTTGTAGCGTGTTAGCGCCGTGCTGCGCTGTACCGCTGTCAGCAGCCTAGCTTAGGCTTAGCTGAGCGTTACAGCAGATCCGGGGGTTCGGCCTTCTGTGTCTGCTGGTACCAGTTAACCGAACCCGACACTGGGTTGACTGGTTAACACGTTACTGGGCGCATATGTTTGACCACCGGTCCTTGGTGTTAGCATTAGCTGTCTGATGAGGTCGAGTTGATACTCGGTCACCAGATAATTTGGGTTCCTGGTTCCGTCTGTGTTCAGTGAGTTTATTATAAAAGCCTTTTGTTGCGTTTTCCCCTCAAGTCCATTTCCAGAATGACAGGAAGGAAACATGCTGAAGGATTAGAAGAATAAATGCTGCATGAACGTTTGCTGCTGGAGTTGAGCTACACCTGTCACCTGGGGTCATGATACTGGTCACTGGACTCACCTGGGGGTCACTGGCTCACCTGGGGGTCACTGGACTCACCTTGGGGTCACTGGGGTCGCTCACCTGGGGTCACTGGACTCACCTGGGGGTCACTGGACGTCACCTGGGGGTCACTGGGCGTCACCTGGGGGTCACTGGGCTCATCTGGGGTCACTGGACTCACCCGGGGTCACCTGGGGGTCACTGGGCTCACCTGGGGGTCACTGGACTCACCTGGGGGTCACTGGGCGTCACCTGGGGGTCACTGGGCTCATCTGGGGGTCACTGGACTCACCCGGGGGTCACCTGGGGGTCACTGGGCTCACCTGGGGGTCACTGGACTCACCCGGTGGTCACTTTGGGGGTCACTGGACTCACTTGGGGTCACTGGACTCACTTGGGGGTCACTGGACTCACCCGGGGGTCACCTGGGGGTCACTGGCTCACCTGGGGGTCACTGGCGTCACCTGGGGGTCACTGGGCGTCACCTGGGGGTCACTGGGACTCACCCGGGGTCACCTGGGGTCACTGGGGGTCACTGGGCGTCACCTGGGGGTCACTGGACTCACTTGGGGGTCACTGGACTCACCCGGGGGTCACCTGGGGGTCACTGTGGGTCACTGGACTCACCTGGGGGTCACTGGACTCACTTGGGGGTCACTGGACTGACCTGGGGGTCACCTGGGGGTCACTGGACTCACTTGGGGTCACTGGACTGACCTGGGGGTCCCACTGGACTGACCTGGGGGTCACTGGACTCACCCGGGGGTCACCTGGGGGTCACTGGGGGTCTGACTGATGGGAACATCAACATCTGGGTGAATCTTAAGGCCTGAGGTCCGAAATGCTTCAGCCAGATTCCAGGTTGAGCTCAGGAATCCTGAGGGTTGGAAAAATGAAAAGTGAAACGAGCGGCTCGGCTCGGCTGGTCGCAGGACCTTCCTGTTCATCTCAGGCTGTCCTTCTGGGGTTAGACGTCGTTTAACTGCGCTTCAGTCACATTTTCATTAAGTTTCTATAGAAATGCTCGTTTCATGAACTGCGTCCGTCTCCGATGTCCACATATTTCTACATAGTTTTCAGACCAGGTTTTATTCATCTTTACAGATCTAGTTTGTTTTTCTAAGGCTGCAGGATATGAACAGGTTTATGCAAATGATTTTGTTTTCCTGCCAGTGTCAAACAGACCAGATCCTGCTGTCTTTATTAAATATGCTTTTTATTTCATTATGAGATTCTCTACCCTGATAAAATGTGTAGATTTAAAACAAAATGTTCTGCTGAAATACTTTGATTTGCATGAAAAAGCTGCTGATGATTAAACGTTTCTTATTCCAGTTACTTTGCATCACATTCAGTATTTAGTGGTTGTTTAAAGGCAACTATTTAATTCGTTAATAATTACCAAGCAGCTTGTTTAATGCTTAAAGCTGTGAGCTAAAGCTGCTGCTTCATGGTGATGCATCGAGTTTTTCACAGATGTATGGAGAGTTTAAAGACTTAAAAAACGACATTCTTCACTGTGACATTATGGTTTCCTGCGGTTTTGTCTGAGTTTCAGTGGAATCATAACAATCTGGTTGGCTAGCCTGCAGCCTGCTGCTTTACAGTCATGCTAACTCACTGTAGGTTCAGTTAGCTCCTTTACGCTAACTGAACATACCCTGATAAAACCTTTTACATTTGAGGTTTAATAAGTCACAGTTTGTTCTTGTCTTTTGTAGAAGGGAGAATCTGGTCGGGAGCAGCAGTTCATGGAAGACAAGAAAAGGAAAAAGGAAGACAAACGGAAAAGGGAAGCCTCTCAGAAGGCAAGTCGACCTGCAGCGATTCCGATTCTCAAAGAAATTATGGGTTCAAAATCACAGGAAACGGCTAATTAATCGCTTAAATATTCCTTCATTTGCGTTGATTTCTCTGGACACTGCGGTTGTAGTTTATTGTCCATCTGACCCTTAACCTGTAGTGTGTTTTTAATTTAACTGAGCTAAAACTGGACTTCATGGTGATTTATTATGTTTGATTGATTCAAGATCTCTACTTGATGTGAAAATGTATTGAAAAAGCTTTAGATTTTATCTCATGAAAGGAATGAAAAGATTAATTTAGAAACATTTTCTTCATTTCAGGTTGCAGAGCAAAAAAACAAAGGTGAGCTGAATTTAATGTGTTTCTATTTAACTGCTGTTTCCATCTGTTGGATTAGTTTTACATCAACAGAAGAAACATTTTGTGCTTCAACAAAACGTTTGTGAGAAACAAGTTTTTATTTGAGTTTTCTGCAAATGTTAATTATTTATTACTAGATCCTAATTAAATAACTGGTAGTTATTATTTTTAGATGTTTGGTATTATTAATAAAGATATTTAAAAAGGTGTTTATTAGGTTTTTCTTTAGTTTTTCACTCGTTTGCTTGTCCTCGTTCTGCTGCTGTCATCTGATCAGTTTCCTGGTATTTTGTCCTTCGCCGCAGTGACAGACGTGACCAAGCCGGCAGCTGCCCAGCCTCCCGCCGCCCACAGCAGCTCCGCCTCGCCCAGCCCTGGGCCCGCCGCCGCCGCCGCCCCGGCCGCCTCGGGCCCCGGCAGCGCTGCCCCCCCGGCTCCGGGCGGCAACAATGCCAAGCGCCTGGCCGTGGCCAACGGACAGCCCGCCTCCAGCACCGGCTCTTCCTCCGCCGCCGCTGCTGGGACGGCGGCGGCGGCGGCCAGGCCAATCAGCAGCCATCGCGCTACATGCCGAGAGAAGTGCCGCCGCGATTTCGCTGCCAGCAGGACCATAAAGTGCTACTGAAGAGGGGGCAGCCGCCGCTGTCCTCCATGCTGCTGGGAGGGGGGGGCGATGGCCCCAACACAAACATGGCTGCTGCTGCTGCTTCAGGTGAGGCGGCCATGTTGCGTCACGCTGCAGGTTGTGATGGAGGTTCTATGCTGCTACTTTAAATGTATTTCCGAGGATTTTGCGTTTTTTTTTTTTTTTTTTTTTTTTTTAAAAACTGGTTGTTGATGAAAAAACATGCAGATAAAAATGTAATTCTTTAAAGATTTAAATAACTTGATGATTATTTCCTATATAATTAGACAGAAGGTAAGGCTGAGGCAGCAGAAAAAATAATTACTGCCACTTTTTTTGTTTTATTTTTTTTAATTTGTTGTGGAATTACAAAACTCTGGAGGGACTGAGTAATGCAAGTATCTTTAGTATAAGTCTGTTTTTCCCCCTGACGGTCGGGTCGACCCGGTTCTATCAGAACCAGAACTTCTGCTCCTCCTCCAGCTGCTCTGGGTCCAACCAGCTGTTCCCCTCCTGGCCTGTGGCGGCGCTGCACCAACAACCACTGAAGGAAACGACACCAAAACCTCTGAGAGCAACTTCCTGTTTCACCATGGAAACAAGATGGAGGATTTTAGCGGTTGGAGGATTTAGGCTAAAGACCAGGAGCCATTTCTGCTGCTAGCACTAGGCTAGCATGTTAGCTTTGGTTGGATTTACCCAGAATGCCCTGCGCTGTAGTCCACTTCCTGCTGTTGGAGCGTCTCTGGTCCGCTTGGCGTTCACATTCAGACTGAACCAGAGGTCAGAGGTCAGTCAGCGTTCACACTTCACCAACCGAACTGGATTTTATGTAGGAACGGACTGGATTCAGGTTAAAGACGACTGCAGCTTTGGGGCCAGATGGATCCAAATAACACGACCCAGATTTTATTTTGGTAGTCCACTTCCAGGTATCAGAAAGTTAATTTGCATATTGGTCAAAAATCTATTTAACTTCAAACTAAATATTAATTTAACGAGCGCTAGGCTAGCATGTTAGCTTTGGTTGGATTTACCCAGAATGCCCTGCGTCGTTTCCCTCAGTGGTAGTTGGTGCAGCGCCGCCACAGGCCAGGAGGGGAACAGCTGGTTGGACTCAGAGCAGCTGGAGGAGGAGCAGAAGTTCTGGTACTGATAGAACCGGGTCGACCGGACCGAAGGAGGGAAAACGCCATTAGACTCCAGCCTGTAATGAAACATCCAATCAGACTGTTTGACTCTTGCCGACTTCCTGTTCCTTCTTACAGATTCTGTGTCTTCATTGGCTCTCACCTCACCATCAGTTGCTGCTTCTACTAATAATTATGCAAATTCCATGTGGGGGTCCAGCTCAGGCAGCCAGGCTCCCTCTCAGGGCAAGGAGAAGGTCATCGTTGACGGCAACGACCTGGAGGAGTGGCCCAGCATCGCTGACGGCGGAAACGGCGGCGCGCCCGTGACGAGCGCCGGCCCCCCCGGCGGCCAACCCTCACCCACTTCCTCCTTCTCTTTACCCAATGAATGTATGCAGTTGCCTAACAGTGCGGCGTGGGGGTCAGCTGCCCCCCAGGGGCATCCAGGAGGAGGCGCGGCTGGGCCTCCGCCGCACCAGCCGCCCTCCGTTCCCAAAGCCCCTGCTGTGCCGGGGGGGGGCCACGACGCCAGCGGCCCCCCGGAGGGCGGCAGTGGGATTCCAGGTGCCAACTTCAGTCCAAATGCCAACCCTTCCGCCTGGCCTGCTCTGGTGCAGCAGGACGGCCCCCCCCCCCGCCGCCGCCGGGGGCCTGGGGGGCCTGGGGGGCCACACGTCTATATCTGTGAATCAGTCCCATCAGCACCAACTTCACCAAATGCAATCCAGAGACAGAGACGTTGGAGGGGGGAAGTGGGACGGCGACTCAGCGGGACCAAATATTTCGGGGGGGGAAGGGATCGGGGGAGGAATGGACCACGGTGTTGGGGGGGGCAGGGCAGGTGCAGGAGACCCCCCCTCCTCCTGGAGAGGTCAACCTTACCCTGCAGCTTACTCCAAAACGGGTTCCTCACGGACTGATGGATGGGAGGGGGGGGCAGCGGAAGGGGAGAAAGGGGCTGTGGGTTGGGGGCCCCCCAGTGCTGAAAATGGGGGTCAAACCTCGGCGGCGTCTCAGGGAGGATGGGGGCTACCGGCGGAGGCGGATCGGGGGGGTTCCAGTAGCGACTGGTCGAAACCTGCAGCTGAAGAAACGGGGAACGGCGGCGGCGCAGGGACCCCCCCCACCGCATCCTCATCCGCCGCCCCCCCCGCTGCTAGCAGAGCCTGGGACAATCAGAAAGGAGACGGCGAAGTCGGGGAGTGGGGGGACGGCGCCGGGGGGCGGGGAGGGCACGGCGGTTCTTCGTCCAGCGGCGGAAGCGGCCAAAACGGCAGCCGCGTCCGCCTGCCGGCGCCCAACGCAGACGCCGCCTTGCAGAACCTGCTGAGCCGGTCCGACCTGGACCCGCGGGTCCTGTCCAACTCCGGCTGGGGCCAGACGCAGATCCGCCAAAACACGGCCTGGGAAGTGGGGGGGCAAAGCAAAGCCTCGTCGAAACACCCCGTCGCCCCGGGCGGACCCAGAACCCTCGGCGCCGACGCGTCGGGTCCGGGGCTCGGCCCCTCGCTGGTTCCGTCCGCCGGGTCGTCGGGCGACGGCTGGGAGAGCAGCAGCAACAGCAGCGGCAGCGGGGCGTCTCTGTCCGGGAGAGGCCCCCCAACCGCGGGCACCAACATGAGGAACGCGTCGCAGTCTGGGTCGGCGGCGCCCGGCGTCGGGTCCGGGGGGAACCAGGGCAAGGCGGCGGGTTGGGGGGCGGGGGATAATCACGAAGCCAAGAACTGGGGCGGCGAGGACTGGAGGGGCAACGGTCGGGCAGAAAAGGGCGCAGGGTGGGGCAACGTCGGACAGCAGGAGAAGGGGACGGAGGACTGGAAGGACGGAGGGGGGGACAACGAAGGCAGCGGCTGGGGATCGAAGCCCAGAGTTGCATCGGGTAAGAATTGGTTGGAGCAAGAATCCAAATCAGGTGGAGGTTGGGACGACGAGAGGAGGAGCGGCGCACACTCAGGGGGGGACGTAGGTGGGGGCGGCTGGGGGAACTGGGACGGCAGCGCCTCCCGGAGGAGCTGGGGGGCAGGAGGAGGCGGCGGGGTGGACGGCGCTGGAGGCCTGGCGCCCAAACCCCACCAGGGGTGGAGCGGAGGAAACAAAATGCACCAGATGCCCAGCAGCCAGCCGGGTCCGACGGCGCCGCCGCAACAATCACAGCCCCGCAATCAGAACCCGCAGCTGCAGCAAGCGCTGGACCAGGGGGCCATGCAAGGCGGCGGCGGCGGCGGAGGGAGGAAGATGGCCGCTCAGGCGCAGAACCAAAGCTCAGGCTGGAACTCCGGACCGGAACCGAGCGGCTGGGAGGAGCCGTCCCCGCAGTCCATAAGCAGGAAGAGCGAGATCGACGACGGGACGTCGGCGTGGGGAGACCCGACCCATTACAACTACAAGCCGGTTAACCTGTGGGACAAGAACAGCGCCGCCGCTAGCCAGCAGCCGCACGGGCCGGGTCAGAACCAGCAGCCGGTCCAGCAGCAGCAGCCCAACAGGCCGACCGCGCCGCTCACAGGTACCAGAACCGGTTAGAGCTGCAGAAACGTCTTTTCATGTCGAGTAAACGTGTCGCCATGTTTGGAGCCGACGATCCGAGATCCAATCGTCTCCCTGATCGGCTCTGGCTGTAACCACTAGCAACCAGAAACAGCCAGTCAGAGCCGGGAGGAGGGACTTACCGCTGTCAATCACCCCGCATGTACTCGCTGCTAAATATGCTAATGCCCGTTTCACAGCCATCATTGGTAGGACTGTAGTGATGCAATAATCTCACGATACGATACATGATACACGATATTCTGCCCACGATATGATGTATATTGGGATATTCAGCAAACGATACAATTCAATACACTTTGGCGATTTTCTGAAAGATTTCAGAGGGACAGAGTGATTTTGGTGACATTTAGTGACTGTTATAAAGTTGGACTGAATTAATTTAACTGAAAACTGATTAAAAGCTCCAACTACACAATACCTGGTTCTGGTTGGACACAGACTTAAAGTGGACAGCTGGACAAAATGAACCAAAGAAGTGGAGAGAAAACATGTTTCTTTTAGTTGAAACAGTCCAAACTGTAGCTGACATGCATTAGTAAAGTAAATAAAGTGAACCAAGTTCCTGCTCTGAATAGTTTGATACCTTTTTAACCTGAACATCTGAAGGAATCACTCTAAGCCTGATGACCTGGTGAAGCCAGCAGTGAGTGAACAAGGTGACAGTTGGACGTTACGATACTTGAGGATGAATATCGATTATTTTCTAGGAAAGAAAATATCGATATATATCGCGATATCGATATTATTATACAACCCTAGAAAGTGAGGAAAAGTGGTCAGTTTGTCCTGAGGTGAGTCTGGACATCCTCCTCCACTGCAGGAGGGATCTGGAAGGCGCTGGAGTCTAGGAAAGAAAACATCAATATTATACAGCCCTAATCATTGGTGGCTAAGCTAACTACTAGCTACTAGCCTCACATTAGCGACATGCCGCGCGTAGCGTCGACCCGACGGACGCTTCACTGTTTGGTTCGCTCCAACTGGGAGACGGAAACATGCCTGTTCTGCACCAGGCAACGTTTTAAACGTTTGCACTAAATGTGCACAACTTCTGTCTGTAAGCGTCTGATGATCAGCAGATCTCAGGATCACTGAGACACGCTGGTGTAGATCCAGGACCGCCGTTGATGTCCGTGTCTGTCTGCAGAACCGTCGGGTTGGGGCGGCGCGGCTCCGGCCGCTCCGCCGGTGGACAACGGGACGGCAGCCTGGGGGAAACCCGGCGACGCTCCCACTGGCTGGGGGGAGGCCGGCGACGGCGGCGGGAAGCCGGCGGGCTGGGGGAACGCGCCTTCAAACGCCATCAGATCCGGTGAGGACAACACTTTGAATTAATGTTATGTTTGGAGCTGAATCGTTTCTGTGCATTTACAGCAGAGGTTCTTCACCTTTGTTGAGGAACCGAACCCACCAGTCTCACATGCGCCTCCACTGAACCCTTCTGTAGCGATAAATACACGTTTATTTCCCCCCCCCAAACTCAAGACATAGGGGTGACCCAACTCTAGTCTCCTTAAAGGCAGAGTCTCTGAGGACAGATCTTCAAAATACAGTCAGTGTTTTCAGCAGAGCTGATCTGATTGTCCAGGAACGACCCAAAGTATTTAAAATGTGTCACCAGGTTGAAACTGGAAACACTTTAAGGTCTAGATCATTTAATTAGCTCTACATGCTTAAGATAATAATAAATGATAAAGATATTCTGATTTAGTAATGTAATTATATTAGCTGTGTTACCACCCATCGCCACTAGAGGCAGCACCAACCATGAAAACATGCGACTCGGCAGCAGATTTAGACCGAAAGATACAGAGTTTGGTAAAAACTGTGAGCTTTGCTGAAGTAAATAGACACAAGTTCAAATCCCTGCTGAGAGTGAAGCTCCTCCAATCAGGTTCCTCCTCAGCTCTGATTGGCTAAGCAACGTAACTGATCCTCTGCAGTAGTGATGTCACAGTGCGGCGTCATCACGACTTTACACAGGTGAGTCTTTACCTCCGTGAGGCTCCGCCCCCCTGAAAGACCGAACCAGGTTAAGAACCTCTGATTTGGAGGGATCGACTGCGCAAGGAGCCGGTTGCCATGGTTACCACCTCGCTGCTTTAGCATCAGCTAGCATGTTGTTGGCGCACTACAGCCACGCCTGTTACTGGGCGATAAATGGTCCCAGTAATTATTCCAATAAATAGTCATATTGTTGTTGTTTAGTCTCAAAGACCAAAGAGCTGTACCTGCGTTTTAAATATCCAACATAAAATCTGGGTCATTCTTCGGTTTTTCTGTTTCAAAACAAAGTGTTTGTTTTTCCTGAATTGAAAATAAAATGTATTGTTGATGGGAAACACTCATGGTGAATAGTTCTCATAAAAACGTCCAGCCTGGTTTTTAACTCCTTTACACCGGATTTTCGAGCGTCGGCCTAAATAAATCTTCCTTACTTTAGTTGTAAGTAGTTCTTTAAATGTCCTGTGAGATGATTTACTTACCCATGTATCCATAACAGGAACTTCCAGTATCCAGCTAGTTATTTCTGCCCTATTAACCCGATACTTGCTGGAAAGTTCAACGTCTCCCCTTTCAGAAACGTTGGGATTTTTCAGTTAGCGCTACGTGTGGCGGTACCGCAAATTCAGACGTTCCGGTTAAAAAGCGTCTCCAGAGAGAGAACCACATGTTTGTTCACCGCCACATGGCAGCTCTGATCTCTGACCCTCGTCTAAAGGTTCCAAGTCTATGCAAGACGGCTGGGGGGAGAAGGAGAGTCCGGTGGCGGCGTCGCGCCGCTCCAGCTGGGAGGACGAGGAGGACGGAGGAGGAGGCGGCGGCATGTGGAACAGCGCCGGCTCCCAGGGCAGCGGCTCCTCCTGGGGCCAGGGCAGCAACGGAGGCTGGGGGCCGGGCAACCCGGGCAAGAAGGCCGGCAGCAAGGCGAGTTGACGCCTCAGTGGGGGTCGGAGGTCGCGGCCCGTTTTCAGTCGTTTCCTCTGCTGAAGCTCTGCTCTGGTTTCCTCAGGCTGCGCTGAAGGCTGCAGATTCCTGGATGGGTCCCATCAACAGGCAGTTTTCCAACATGGGGATTCTGGTACGGACGGAAACCCGATCACAGCGAAGGGCAAAAGTTTACATGCAGACGGAGCGTCGTCACAAGCAGAACCCCGAGCCTTGATGTCTCAGGACTTCCTGTTGTCGGGCAGAAAACCACGGAGCTGAAAGGCTTCGGAGAGATTTTAGTATAAAATATCTTCAAAGTGTGGCTTGCGCTTGTTTCATCCCCTCTGTAAAAGCAACTTTTAATGCGGACATTTAACTCTGGAACTGGAGACGTTTTAACTTCCCGTTTCCCAGGCGCCTTGAAGGCAGCAGTCGTTGGCATGGTGACTCTGCAGCTCCTCCAGAGTCGCCACGATCGATTCCCTCCTGTCTCCATCGTTCAGATGACTGACGGGGAGAAATGCATGCCACACTTTTCAGATTCTTATCCACCTTGTTGCTTAAGACCTCAATAAACGTGTTTACGGTCAGTGGCCTCCTGTCTGACCCGGTCCGATCTGTCGGCAGAGCGATGAGCCCGGCGGGCCGAACCTGGACCTGCCACCGGAGAAGAAACTGGAGGCGGAGAAGAGAGGGATGGCGATGAACGACTACAACGGAGAGATGAGGAAAGGAGGAAGAGCGCTGTACCGCCCCGGGTCCAAAGAGCCAGGCGCAGGCGGACGCGGCGTCTTACTACGACAAGGTACGGCCGCCGCCGCCGCCGCGTCCGAACCGCCTTCCCTCTGGTGACTCTGCTTCTCTCTCTGTCTGCCTCCCCCTCCTCTCTCTGATTGGTCGGCCTGCGGCTGTCGCTCTGACAGACCTCGCATTTGGCCAATCAGGACGGTTGCCTTGGAGACGAGGCGCCTCGCTCTCTGAACTCGCCTCCCGCCGCCTTCAAGCCCCAATCCCTCTTCAGCCACTCTGTCCCCTTTAGACAAGTAAGACTCTGTCCGGCGCCCCAACGCTAACCGGCCGCCGCTAGCTGCTAGCCGCCGGCGCCCCAACGCTAACCGGCCGCCGCTAGCTGCTAGCCGCCGGCGCCCCAACGCTAACCGGCCGCCGCTAGCTGCTAGCCGCCGGCGCCCCAACGCTAACCGCGGCGCTTTCTGACCGCAGGGCGGCCACGGTGTCTTCGGAGGGACCGGAGGGATGTCCCAGTCGCGGCATCAGCCCGGTGTCCCGCCCATAAATCAGTCCCCAGGGATGCGAGCACAAGTGCCTCATCAGTTCCTGTCTGCCCAGGTAACGACCGTCACAACTTCCTGTTTGAGCCGGCGGCGCCAAGCAGGTCGCCGCGTCTTTGAAGGTTTGGCGTTTTATTGGTTGAAAATAAAAAATGATTGGTTGATGATCTGCAAGCTCAGCATTTTTGGAGGCCTTTTTGTTGCTATAGCAACGTGAAAAATGCAAAGGTTTTCTCTTTCTAAGGAGAGAAAATGTTGCGCTAAATTCTCGCTGTGACGTTTTCGTCGTGTGAAAAGTGTTGGTGAAAATGAGATGCAGTGAAAGTTTCTTATAACGAGGAAAGTTTTCCGGCGCGTCGTAACGAGATTTTTGTTTTTACAAGACTTTCTGGTTTAGGACGTCAAACACGTCGTTAAAAAAGACACAAAACTCAAAACGGATTTTTGAGACGAGTTTCAGAATTCATTTTATTTATTCCAGTAAATATTGGCGCAGCGTAAAAATGGTTTTCAGCAAATGTTCGTCTCTGTAAGTATCGAAACGGTTCAGTTAAAGACTTAAACACACTTTCTTATTAAATTCAGCCACACAGACGTGATTATTGCAGGTTTTACCTAAATGTGCAGCTGAAATGTGTCTCTTTAACATGTTTATACATTAGAAGTTTCTCTTTCTACTCATGTGACATCAACTCAGACGTTTTCATACTTTGTTTTGACCTGATTTGTGTTTTTAGGCATCTTGTTTTCTCTGTATTTTACTTGCTGTAGGTTTTATGGTCCTCGTGTTTTTCTGCGTCAGGCTGAATCTCTTCCTGTTCTCCTCGTTAATCTCTTCAGTCTCGTCTCGATTCTCGGGGTTTAACCTGAGCAGAGTTTCTCCGGTGACGGTTGATCTGCGGGTCACATGACCGTTCAGCAGCCTGAACCGCTGGGATTTGTTTTAAACCTCAGGTGTCAAACTCGCGGTCCGCGGGCCAAATCTGGGCAGCCGCAGCTTTTTATCTTAGCCTTCAGTAAAACGGTTCTGTGGTTTTAAATATTGGTGAGTCAAACTAAACCAGCTTTTCACCGTCTTAAGCACAAATTTACAACTTTATTTGCAAATATTTCTAAGTGGTTTTAAAAGCAAAATATTACAAAGTCCTGGTCAGTTTGGAAAGATGGTGTGAGGAAGTTCTGATCCGACGCGGCGGGTCCAGTGGGTTTATTCGGGGGTCGTCGGGCTGATTGACCTGTGGTTCTGCAGGTGCCGGGGTCCGTGCTGAAGCCGATGCCGCCGCCTCCCAGCGGGGGAGGCGTGTTCCCCCCACAGCTCTCCCCCCAGCACATCGCCATGCTCAGCATCTACCCGCCTCAGATCCAGCTGCAGCTGGTGAGCAGCGCACAGAACCGGGACACACAAACCTCCAACAGCAGCACATCAGTTCATCACATCAACCAAAATCCATCATTTCCATTTATGTGATTTGTTCTTTTCTCTCCATCAGAAACTAAAAGTTTCATTCTGGTGTTTTGGTCTCAGACATTTTGTAATTCACTTTATTCATTTCTGTTTTATTTGTATATTTAAATGCTAATTAGAATTGTAACTTTATTGATCTTTGATCATGTTTTTTTACATTATTACCATTATATTCCTGGAATATGGTCTCAAAACAACCATGTTAACGCAGAAACTTCTGGGACAGTTTATGGTCCAGAGGGATTAGTTGTTATGGGCTGTAGTTAAAACTGTTAGTTAAAGGAATCCTCCTCACTCAGCTCCTTCAGACTAGCCAGCAGCAATTAGCAAATTTGGTGATTCCAGAACCAGGTTTCTCTGTTTAATGTTAATCTGAAGGTTTGTCCTGTTTCTGTGTTCAGGCCTGTCAGCTCTTGCTGCAGCAGCAGCAGCCGCCGCCGCCGCAGCCGATGCTGCAGAACCAGAGGAAGTTCCCACCAAACGTTCGTCAGCAGCCCGACCCTCAGCAGGTACCGCCTCACCTGGCCGCCGCTAGCAGTCGCTAGCGCCGCTAGAAGTCGCTAGCGGCCGCTAGAAGTCGCTAGCGCCGCTAGAAGTCGCTAGCAGCCGCTGCAGCCGCTAAGTCGCTAGCAGCCGCCAGCAGTCGCTAGCAGCAGTTGCTAGCAGTCGCTAGCAGCAGTTGCTAGCAGTCGCTCACTCAGAAACCGGCCAGTCGGTGAAGGAGCAGAGCAATCATGAACGGTCTAGTCAAAGTCCAGGGCCAAATCTAGCTTGGAGGAGGTGAAGCAACAAACGCTTCACCTCTGAATGAACACGAGGGACGATCAGAGTCTGAATGTTTCTACCAACGAGCCAGAGCAGTTTGTCCTTTCAGTAACTCCTCCTGTTTCTCCCCCTCCCCCTTCCTCCCCCCTCCTCCCCTCCTCCCCCCTCCCCCCCCTCCCCCCCCCCCCCCCCAGCTGGCCCGCATCATGTCCGTCCTGCAGCAGCAGCAGCAGCAGCAGCAGCGTCACCCTCTGGGTTCCGGCTCCAAGTTCTCCCCCTCCCACCTCGGCGGGTCGGGTCCCAGACTCCCCGGCGCCGACGCGCCGCCCCATGCGGTTCTGGCCGGGTCCGTTTCCGGGTCGGTGGCCGACCTGCAGCCGAAGCCCTTCGGACCGTATTCGGGTCAGTGAGCCGCCGCCTGCTGGAGCCAGAAACGCAATTTAACCTGAGAAAGAAACGTTTTGCTCACCTGTTTCGTTCTTCCATCCATCGCATTTCATACTGTCAGACGTCGATGCGCCCAGGGCGGCCATCTTGGCTGATCTTTGAGTTTCAAACTTCTGCTACTGATGATAACTTGATGCTGATGAAGGAGTTTTC
Organism: Poecilia picta; assembly: GCA_033032245.1. Lineage (NCBI taxonomy): Eukaryota > Metazoa > Chordata > Actinopteri > Cyprinodontiformes > Poeciliidae > Poecilia > Poecilia picta. The sequence continues at coordinate 25,858,182 of CM065371.1, forward strand.
AGGCCAGTCATCATATCGATAAATCGTCCCAGAATTATTGCGATAAACGATAATGTTGTTTTTACAACGACATAATGATGCAACAAACTTTAAAGTATTGGTGGGAAGCTGCAGCTGGAAGACATTTTAAATATCCTAAATAATTACAACATATAAACTGAATCATGGCGTTTCTGGAAACAAAATGGTCCTTCAGAATAAGAGCCTGTTCAGACTGAAACTTTAATCATCCAGTTGTTGTTTTAAATGATGGTGTGATTAATCGATTTGTGTGTCCGGCTTGGTGTTTCCTCATCTCTAACGCTCAGCATTATTTATTATTCTCATGAAATCCTGACTTTATTCTAATAAAAACAAACGGATCAAACATGTGACCTGTCCAAGATGGCCGCCGTGCCGCATCGGCTCCTCGGCTGCAGAAAGTTTCACCAAGCTGTGACAACCGACCCGTCGATGGTCTCCTGTGTGTGTTCAGGCTTCGGTTCTGCTGTGAACCTGCCGGGTCTGGACCTGGGCGGCGCCGGCGCCATGAAGGACCCGGCGGCGCCGCAGTCCCGCTTCAGGTGGATGATGGAGGGCAGCGGCTCCCCCGACGTTTCCTCACCCGAAAACGTTTTCCACAGAAACGGTGAGAGGCCGAGTTCTGACCCGCCGGACCTGAGGGGGAACCGGCGCGTCACGGCGGCGCCGCTTCCGACGTCGGGCCGTTCGCTGTGACGTGAATGAACCCGAACTTACAGGCCAAATAAACAGGCCACGTAAATAAGGTGCGCCAAACAAGATGGCCGCCGCGGGGCGATGACGTCACTCTGACGTCACTCTGACATCACTCTCATTGGTGGAAAAACGGTTTGAAAACCCAGATTGTCCACAGATTAAATCTTCAAAAAACAAAAGATTAAATTCAGCAACTAAAAAGTTATTTGGACAATTTTAAAGACCAACATGAAAATAACTGAAATGAAAGTAACGCGGGTGTCCAAAGTGTGGTTCGGGGGCCATTCATGGCCCTTCAAAACACTTTGGTTCGGCCGCAAACTGCAAGTCAGTAATGAGAAATTAAAACGGAAAACATTTACCAACAATAGTTTTATTTTTCTTTAAATGAAGCAACAGTTTTAAGTTCTTTTTGTGTTTTGGATCTTTAATGATTTACAGATTTCATTAAAAAATGTTTGTCAAAGTATAAAAATAAAAGAATCTCTGCGTTTTTCTTCAGTTCGGACACAGAAATAATCCTAGAAGTAATTTTTTCCCACCGAGTAACTAAAGTAACTAGTTGCTTCCCCTCAGGCCCCGTCGCCCCCATCAAGATGCCAGGCGCCTCCCATTACTCCCAGTTCGACTTGCTGGTTGGAGACGGAGCGAGCGACGGCTGGCATCGCACCCCCGGCAACAAGATGGCCGCCAAGCCCAGCAGCGCCCCCAGCTGGCCGCCCGGTGGGTGCATGGTCCCCGGCGGCGCCGCGCCGCCGCCGCGTCCCGCTGACGGCCATGTTTGTTCCCGCTGCAGAGTTCCAGCCCGGCGTTCCGTGGAAGGGAATCGACCGTGTCGACCCGGAGTCCGACCCCTACATGACGCCGGGGAGCATGATGGGAAACGCCGCCTCGCCCGGCCTCAACGACTCGGAGCACCAGCTGCTGCAAGACACCGGTACGGCCCGCGGGTCAGAGGTCACCACGCAGGAAGCCAGGAGTTCCTTATTGTGTTCATAATGGGATTTGGAGGCATTTTCAAGTTGCATTGATGAAGGTTCACTTTACGGAAATTAAAAGCTTAAAAATTAAACAAATTCAGTCATTTTCATATTTTATCAGGGGTTTTTTCTCTTTGGACCAAAAATTGAATGAATAAAGTTTTAGCTTGATGTTTTTGTCTCAATTAAAAGTTTTATTTTAGAGACTTAATTCGTTTTAAAATGTCTCCCAGTTAAACATTCCTCAGAATTTAAAGTTTAAAACTTTACAAATAGTTTTATTTAAAACACGTCGGTTTTGCTGAAACCTGTTGGTCAGAAAGTGACAGCAGCTTTAATCTCAGTAACTTTTATTTAACGGTTTTAAATGTTTTGCACCCGAGTTTGAAACTTTGTGGACCTTTGAGACGCTGAACTTGTTTTTCTTTTTTCATGCTAGTTTTTTGTCTTTAAACCGTCAGGATCTCGGTTTCAGTATAAATTTAAGCCGTCGGTCATAAGAAAAATCTCCTTCCTTGCATATTTGTGACTTTTTGTCGTTTGAAGCCACATAATTCTGTGAGTTTGCTGTATTTAAGTGATGAGCTGTGGGGTCAGCTGGAGGTCGGACTGTTTGTGTTGCAGACTCCACCCCCCCCCTGAACACCTTGCTGCCTTCACCTGGTGCCTGGCCCTACAGTGCCTCAGACAGCCTCCTCAACAACGCACACAACTCAGGTGACCCGACTCGCCGGCCTCCCTTTGCCTTTCGGTCCCAGTTTTCACTCAGATTAAGGCCATGAAGTGACAAACGTTGGTTTGCGTGTTTTGCTTTCTGCAGCAAAGTACACAGACTATAAGACCAGCTGGCCTCCAGAACCCATTGGACACAAGTCCTGGAAGGCCAGCAGCAGCAGCCGCAGCGGCGGCAGCATCCAGGCCCGGCCGCCGCCCGGCCTCGCCGGCCAGAAGCCGCCGTCGGCCTCGCCCTGGTCTGGGGCGGCGCCGCCGCGGCTGGCTGGGAGGGGCTGGGCAGCGGCGCCGCCAACACCGGTACAGCTAGCCACGCCACCCGGGGCTTTATATACACACATCCGCTATAGTTCAGCTTAAATATGGACCATCTGCACCAGAATGAGCTGACGCTTGTCTGCAGGTTCGGCCTGGAGCGACGGGAACGGCCGGGAAAGCTGCTGGCTGGTGCTCAGCAACCTCACGCCGCAGGTACGCCGCCCTCACCGTGAACAGGAAGTGAGCTCCGGCTGCCGGCTTAGCTCCGTCTGTGTGTCCGCAGATCGACGGCTCCACCCTGAGGACCATCTGCATGCAGCACGGCCCCCTGCTGACCTTTCACCTCGGCCTGACCCAGGGCACCGCTCTGATCCGCTACGGCTCCAAGCAGGAGGCGGCCAAGGCCCAGAGCGCGCTCCACATGTAAGGCGAACAGGAAGTTAGCATGCTAACTAGCATGCTAACAAGGGCCGAGGCCCAGAGCGCGCTCCACATTAAGGCAACAGAAGTTGCATGCAACTAGCATGCTAACAAGGCCAGGCCAGAGCGGCTCCACATGCAAGACAAACAGGAAACGCCAAACCGTAGCCGACAGCGACACAAACAAGAAGCTTAGTAGCAAAAAGATTGACACCGGTTGATTTAGCATACTAGTTAGCATGCTAGTAAGCATGCAGGTTTCCTCAGTTGAAGCTTTTCACATTAATAAAAATATAATTTTTTTTCTTTTTTCATGATGGGAGTAGATGCCCTTTGACCTTTGGAAACATCTATTAATATTAAACTGATAGACAAATCTTTGCTGCAAAATCATTGGGCACCAGTTGAGAAGAGCACATGCTAGTTTTATGCTACTTTTATGCTAGTTTTCACCTTTGAAAGCTTTTCTCAGTGATGACGGCCTCCATCTTGTTTTGCCCCAGGTGCGTTCTGGGTAACACCACCATCTTGGCGGAGTTCGTCAGCGAGGAAGAAGTCGCTCGTTATATTGCACATTCCCAGGCCGGAGGAGCAGGAAGCGAAGGAGCCGCCGCCGCCGGGACCGGCAGCAACGTTGGCGACCGGCCTGTAGCCGCCGCCGTGGAAGGCTCCGCCCCTTCCGGCGCCGCCGCTGCGTCTTCCAGCTCAGGGTGGCAGAGTCTGGACGGCGGCCCGTCGGACCCGGCCGGCGCCGCCCAGGCGACCGGCCTCGGCATCTTCGCGCAGTGGAGCAGCAATGGCGGCGGTGCGGCGGAGGCGTCCCGGCCGGCGCTGTGGGGCGGGATGGGCGGGTATCCCGGCGGCGGCCTCTGGGCGTCTCCGGCGCTGGAGGACCGCCACCAGATGGGAAGCCCCGCCTCCCTGTTGCCGGGCGACCTGCTGGGCGGCGGCGCCGACTCCATCTGACCCCCCCGACAGACATGAAGACGACGGCAACACTTGAACTCAGAACCTCACCATCAGCATCCAGACCGCTCAGGCTCCGCCCCCTCCGGGTCGCTATGGCAACCCGCTGTTTTTCGTGCGCCACTTTGTTTGGTTTTTTTTTTGTTTTTTTTTGTATCTGTATTTAACGGTCAGATCGATCTCAGACTTTGCAGACTGAGCCCGGCGCTCCGAGCCGCGTTCGTTTTCCGTTTCCGGGGGGTGGGGGGGGGGGGCGGAGCTTAGGAACGGCGCCACACTACTGAATCGCACGGCGGCGAACGCGGCGCGTCAGCAGAGGTCAGTCTGCCGGTACGGAGCGCCGCCATCGGAGAGGGACCCAGGCAACACAAGCAGCGTTAGCCAAACTTGCACTATTAGCCTCTGGGTTCCTCCTCTTCCTCTTTTAGTGTTTTTTTACTCCAACAGGTAAGACGTTGCGACAGCTGTGGCCTTGGCTGAACCCCGTCATCACCCACTCTGCTCATATCTCTGACAGTAACGTATCTCTCTGTCGGTGGACGTCGGTTGTTTATCATATTTTCTTTATGTTTTAAAGAAATCGGTGAATCTTTGTCGTTTTTTTTTTCTCGTTTCGATGCAACCATGACTCGCTGTAAAGCTGCCCTCCTGCCTGCCTGAGAGCATGAAGAGCGTCCAGCGGCTCAACACCATGATGATGAATGTTTTACTTTTATGTCCAGGAGAGATTCATAAGAACCGCTTCAGTGTGTGTGTGTGTGTGTGTGTGTGTGTGTGTGTGTGTGTGTGTTGCGCTACCAGTCAGGGAAGCGATTGGATGTAAACAGATTCCGTCTGCCTGAAAAGTTCAAAAACTGATCTGGCTCTATGGACGTCTCTGATGTCGGTTGTTTATTTTTTAGCAGCGTTTTTTTTGTTTTCCTGTCAAATGCAATAAGAGAAATGTTTTGTTTTGAAGACAAAGCAGGAAACTGACGGCGTTTGTGTGAAGATGCCATGTCCTACCATACCAAGCTGAGCTGGAACAGTGTTTTACAGACACGTTAAAGACATTACCTGTTTATGTTTTACTGTGTTTTTTTCTGTTTTCCTCTTTCTTTTTTTTAATGTATCCGTTTAAATTAAGTCAGTCTTTATTATCACTCCTGTTCAGGATGTTTTCATTTATTTCATATGTTACAAAAAGGAGAGGAAGTTAATTTAAAGCAGAAAAGAACAAGATAATAAAGGTTGAGTTGAAGTCTGGCTGTTTGTGTGTTTAATTATTGGAAAAGGTTTGACTTTTATTATGAGATGAAAAACTTAAACTGTAAAAAGTTTAAATGAAAATGCTTCTAAAATGGCCTGGATTGGATTTATGCAGCTCTACATATTATACATTTATTTTAACAACTGACCTTAAACGCAATTAGAAAACAGAATTATTTTTAAATTATTTCACACTGTTGAGAATGAAAATCCTAATCAATGAATCATAATTTGTATTGGAGCAAAAAATCAGCCAAGAAAAGATTCAGACTTATTTTATTCACTTTCAGCGCAGAAAGGAGAAGCTTTAACCTTTACATTGGAGAAAAGTTTCTAAAAACGTGCAGCGTCTGAGGAGGAAGAGTTCAGCTGGTTATATGGACTGAAGACTCCCTGAAATCACAGCATATCTATAAGTTTGGTTCTGTTGGAGTCCAACAGAACCAAAAACATAAGTTTCTCATAGGAACTGAGGATGAGAGGAAATGAATAAAATCAAACCTGGTATGAAAAATCTTGAAAGTCATATTATTCAGTCATATTCAGTATATTAAATTATATGACTAACTACATATTAGTTAATATTCACATTTCTTTGCTCGTACTGAAGACTCCCTGAAATCAGACCATGTTTCTGTTTCCTGAGAAATGGACCTTGGAGTCCAACAGAACCACAAACGAAACTCCACAATGGGCCCTTTGTCTAACAACATGGGACTTTCTCAACCTGGTCAAGTTTCTCAACACCTAAAACAGTTTTGTTCTTTTTATGAGATTCTCTCAGACCTTCAGATGTTTTTTAACAGCAGAAGTTTAATTTAAGACAGATATTTAGCTAGCAGGCTAAGTATCTAACTTGCTAAGTTAGAAAGTAAATGCTTAGCTAGCTCAGCTAAACGCTCAGCTAAACGCTTAGCTAGCAAGTTGGGCACTTATGAAGTTAAATATTTAGTTAGAAGCTAAGTCGGTGTGTTTTAAACTAAATATTCACAACAAAAACGTAGACAGGGTTGAAGACTGTGGTTTATTTAGCTTGTTACCTAGATACATTAACTATGGAAGCCCATTTCCGCCATGAAAAAAAGCTAAACAGGAAGTCATAATTTCAACTTTCAGTCATAAATATCAAAGTCATAATTATATAAAGTCATAATTTATTACTTTGAATCTCATAATTATGACTTTGAAAGTCAAAATTATGACTTCCTGTTTAGCTTTTTTTTCAGGGCGGAAATGGGCTTCCATATTTAACAAAATATTTTGTTAAATATTTAATCAGGAAGCAAAGTATCTAACTTCCTTGCTAAATATTTAGCCAGAAACAGCATAGTAAGTTTGCAACAAAGAAAACAAAGTATTTAGTTAGTATATTTATCTAAGCTAAATGTTTCCTGTGTTTAGGTGAACCTTGTCTCTGATTGCGTAACCTCTGGACGCGCTGCCGCTTTAAGAACATCCGGGCCTCTGGCGGATGACATCATTGATATTGTGAGCGGAGTAAACGGAGCGAACTGGGCGTGAGGCGCAAACACGCAGCGCAGAATCAGCGGCTTTTTGGCTCTGATTGAGGTTTTATTTCTCTCACTTTCCTGTAAAATGCAGTGAGGTGGAGGCGGCGCGGGGCGCGCGGGCTGCGTGCGGGGCGTGCGGGGCGCGTGCGGGCGTGCGGGGCGTGCGGGGCGCGTCTTCAGGTCACGCATCTCTGACGGAATGAACCTTACCGGACTCCGTCCGCGCGCCGCTGTCCATGGTGCTGAGTGAGCGGAGCGACCACAGAGCCGGTGAGCGGGTTCGGGGGTTCGGGGGTTCTGGAGGTTCTGCAGGTTCTGCAGGTTCTGGAGGTTCTGGAGGTTCTGCAGGTTCTGCAGGTTCTGGAGGTTCTGGAGGTTCTGGAGGTTCTGCAGGTTCTGCAGGTTCTGGAGTTCTGCAGGTTCTGCAGGTTCTGGAGGTTCTGGAGGTTCGGGGGGTTCTGGAGGTTCTGGAGGTTCTGCAGGTTCTGGAGGTTCTGGAGGTTCGGGGGGTTCTGGAGGTTCGGGAGGTTCTGGAGGTTCTGCAGGTTCTTCAGGTTCTGGAGGTTCTGCAGCTTCTGGAGGTTCTGGAGGTTCTGCAAGTTCTGGAGGTTCTGGGGGTTCAGGAGGTTCTGGAGGTTCTGCAGGTTCTGCAGGTTCTGGAGGTTCTGCAGGTTCTGGAGGTTCGGGGGGTTCTGGAGGTTCTGGAGGTTCTGCAGGTTCTGGAGGTTCGGGAGGTTCTGGAGGTTCTGCAGGTTCTGCAGGTTCTGGAGGTTCTGCAGCTTCTGGAGGTTCTGGAAGTTCTGCAGGTTCTGGAGGTTCTGCAGGTACGGGGTTCTGCAGGTTCTGGAGGTTCTGCAGGTCTGGGGGTTTTAGGGTTATGGAGGTTCTGGGGGTTCTGCAGGTTCTGGAGGTTCTGGGGGTTCTGGAGGTTCTGCAGGTTCTGGAGGTTCTGCAGGTTCTGGGGTTTTAGGGTTCTGGAGGTTCTGCAGGTTCTGGAGGTTCTGCAGGTTCTGGAGGTTCTGCAGGTTCTGCAGGTTCTGCAGGTTCTGGGGTTCGGGGGGTTCTGGAGGTTCTGCAGGTTCGGGGGATCTGGAGGTTCTGCAGGTTCTGGAGGTTCTGCAGGTTCTGCAGGTTCTGGAGGTTCTGCAGGTTCTGGAGGTTCTGCAGGTTCTGCAGGTTCTGAGTTCTGCAGGTTCTGGAGGTTCTGTTGGGGGTTCTGCAGGTTCTGGGGTTCTGGAGGTTCTGGAGGTTCTGGAGGTTCTGCAGGTTCTGGAGGTTTCTGGGGGTTCTGGAGGTTCTGCAGGTTCTGGAGGTTCTGCAGGTTCTGGAGGTTCTGCAGGTTCCGGAGGTTTGGGGGTTCTGGAGGTTCTGGGGTTCTGGGGGTTTTAGGGTTCTGGGGGTTCTGGAGGTTCTGGGGGTTCTGGGGGTTTTAGGGGTTCTGGAGGTTCTAGGTGAGGAACCAGACAAAGCGCAGCCTGGAGACCCTTATGATGGAAACGAACTTTGAATCTCGCGTTCCCTTGCCCGGACGCGGGTCACCGGGGTCCCACTCTGGAGCCAGGCCTGGAGGTGGGGCACGATGGCGAGCGCCTGGTGGCCGGGCTTTTAACCACGGAGCCGGCCGGGCTCAGCCCGAAGAGGAGACGTGGATTCCCCTTCCAATGGGCTCACCACCTGTCGGAGGGGCCAAAGGGGTCGGGTGCTGTGTGTTACGGGCGGCGGCCGAGGGAGGGGACCCTGGCGGTCTGATCCTCGGCTGCAGAAGCTCTTGGGACGTGGAACGTCTCCTCTCTGGTGGGGAAGGAACCGGAGCTAGTGTGCGAGGCTGAGAGGTTTCGGCTAGAAATAGTCGGCCTCACCTCGACGCATGGCTCTGGTTCCGGAACCAGTCTCCTTGAGAGGGGCTGGACGTACTTCCACTCTGGAGTTGCCCACGGCGAGAGGCGCCGGGCAGGAGTGGGCATACTTGTTGCCCCCCATCTTGGCGCCTGCACGTTGGGGTTTACCCCGGTGAACGAGAGGGTAGCCTCCCTCCGCCTACGGGTGGGGGACGGGTTCTGACTGTTGTCTGTGCTTACGGGCCGAACAACAGTTCAGATTACCCACCCTTCTTGGAGTCCTTAGAGGGGGACTGGAGATGCCCCTCCTGGGGACTCCCTTGTTCTGCTGGGGGACTTCAACGCTCACGTGGGCAATGACAGTGAGACCTGGAGGGGCGTGGTTGGGAGGAACGGCCCCCCTGATCTGAACTCGAGTGGTGTTCTGTTGTTGGACTTCTGTGCTCGTCACGGTCTGTCCATCACGAACACCATGTTCAAGCATAAGGGTGTCCATACGTGCACTTGGCACCAGGACACCCTAGGCCGCAGTTCGATGATCGATTTTGTCGTCGTTTCATCGGATCTGCGGCCGTATGTCTTGGACACTCGGGTGAAGAGAGGGGCGGAGCTGTCCACTGACCACTACCTGGTGGTGAGTTGGCTCCGGTGGTGGGGGAGGAAGCCGGTCAGACCTGGCAGGCCCAAACGTGTAGTGAGGGTCTGCTGGGAAAGTCTGGCGGAGTCCCCTGTGAGACGGAGCTTCAACTCCCACCTCCGGCAGAACTTCGAACACGTTCCGGGGGAGGTGGGGAACATGGAGTCTGAGTGGACCATGTTCCGTGCCTCCATGGCCGAGGCGGCTTATCGGAGCTGTGGCCGCAAGGTCGTTGGTGCCTGTCGTGGCGGCAACCCCCGAACCCGTTGGTGGACACCTTCGGTGAGGGATGCTGTCAAGCTGAAGAAGGAGTCCTATGGGGTCTTTTTGGCCTGTGGGACTCCAGAAGCAGCTGATGGGTACCGGCGGGCGAAGCGGCATGCGGCTCGGGTGGTCGCTGAGGCCAAAACTTGGGCGTGGGAGGAGTTTGGCGAGGCCATGGAGAAAGACTTCCGCACGGCTTCGAGGCGATTCTGGTCCACCATCCGGCGTCTCAGGAGGGGAAGCAGTGCAGCACCAACACTGTTTACAGTGGGGATGGTGTGCTGCTGACCTCGACTGGGGATGTTGTGGGTCGGTGGGCGGAATACTTCGAAGACCTCCTCAATCCCACCAACATGCCTTCTGTTGAGGAAGCTGAGCCTGTGGACCCTGGGTTGGGCTCTCCAATCTCTGGGGACGAGGTCGCCGAGGTGGTTAAAAAGCTCCTCGGTGGCCTCAGGGTCCCGGGGTGGATGAGATCCGCCCGGAGTTCCTTAAGGCTCTGGATGTTGTAGGGTTGTGTTGGCTCACACGACTCTGCAATATCGCATGGACATCGGGGCAGTTCCTCTGGATTGGCAGACCGGGGTGGTGGTCCCCCTATTTAAAAAGGGGGACCGGAGGGTGTGCTCCAATTACAGAGGGGTCACACTCTTAAGCCTCCCTGGAAAGGTCTATTCAGGGGTCCTGGAGAGGAGGGTCCGTCGGATAGTCGAACCTCGGATTCAGGAAGAGCAGTGTGGTTTTCGTCCTGGTCGTGGAGCACTGGACCAGCTCTACACCCTCAGCAGGTCCTGGAGGGTTCTGGGAGTTCGCCCAACCAGTCTACATGTGTTTTGTGGACTTCGAGAAGGCGTTCGACCGTGTCCCTCAGGGGGCCTTGTGGGGGGTTCTCCGGGAGTATGGGGTACCGGGCCCTTTGATACGGGCTGTCAGGTCCCTGTATGACCGGTGTCAGAGTCTGGTCCGCATTGCTGGCAGTAAGTCGGGCTCGTTTCCGGTGAGAGTTGGACTCCGCCAAGGCTGCCCTTTGTCACCGATTCTGTTCATTACTTTCATGGACAGAATTTCTAGGCGCAGCCGAGGTGTTGAGGGGATCCGTTTTGGTGGCCTTAGGATCGCATCTCTGCTTTTTGCGGATGATGTGGTCCTGATGGCTTCATCAGATCGTGATCTGCGGCTCTCGCTGAAACGGTTCGCGGCCGAGTGTGAAGCGGCCGGGATGAGGCTCAGTGCCTCCAAATCCGAGGCCATGGTCTTGAGCCGGAAAAGGGTAGAGGTCCTTCTCCGGATCAGGGGGGTCGTCCTGCCTCAAGTGGAGGAGTTTAAGTATCTGGGGATCTTGTTCACGAATGAGGGAAGAAGGAGATCGACAGGAGAATTGGGGCAGCGTCTGCCGTGAAGCGGCGTGAAGCGGCGCTGTACCGGTCCGTCGTGGTGAAGAGAGAGCTGAGTCAAAAGGCGAAGCTCTCGATTTACCGGTCGATCTACGTTCCCACCCTCATCTATGGTCATGAGCTTTGGGTCATGACCGAAAGAACGAGATCACGGATACAAGCGGCCGAAATGGGTTTCCTCCGTAGGGTGGCCGGGCTCTCCCTTAGAGATAGGGTGAGAAGCTCGGTCATCCGGGAGGGACTCAAAGTAGAGCCGCTGCTCCTCCACGTCGAGAGGAGCCAGTTGAGGTGGCTCGGGCATCTGGTCAGGATGCCTCCTGGACGCCTCCCTGGTGAGGTGTTCCGGGCTCGTCCCACCGGGAGGAGGCCCCGAGGAAGACCCAGGACACGCTGGAGGGACTATGTCTCTCGGCTGGCCTGGGAACGCCTTGGGGTTCCCCCGGAGGAGCTGGAAGAAGTGGCTGGGGAGAGGGAAGTCTGGGCCTCCCTTCTGAAGCTGCTGCCCCCGCGACCCGACCCCGGATAAGCGGAAGAAAATGGATGGATGGATGGATGGAGGTTCTGGGGGTTCTGGAGGTTCTGGAGGTTCTGGGGGGTTTTAGGGGTTCTGGAGGTTCTGCAGGTTCTGCAGGTTCTGGAGGTTCTGGGGGGTTTTAGGGGTTCTGGAGGTTCTGGAGGTTCTGGTGGTTCCGGATGTTCTGGAGGTTCTGGATGTTCTGGAGGTTCTGGAGGTTCTGCAGGTTCTGGAGGTTCTGGAGGATCTGGGGATTCTGGGGTTTCTGGAGGTTCCAGAACCGTCCAGAACCGACACAGGGGACAAGAATTCAGTCCTTCAGTATCTTCACCATAAGATGCCAAATGTCTACAAACTGTTAACTGTTCAGCTCAGACCTGAATATTTAGTGATGAAGCTAAATATTTAGCTAGTCGGCTAAGTTTATGGTCAATATCTAGACATCTGGCTAGATATTTAGTTAGCAAATTAAATGTTTATTGTTGAACTTTAACATTTATGAATGAATGAATGGATGAATGAATGAATGAATGAATGAATGAATGAATGAATGAATGAATGAATGAATGAATGAATGAATGAATATGTCTCCTGTTTCCTTTTCTCTCTTCTGGCCAAAAAGCCAAAATGCTGCTGATTGTTTCTCTGGCCGTTTACTGAGTGTCTTCCTGGTTCCTTCCTGGTTTCCTCCTGGTTCCCTCCTAGATCCCTCCTGGTTCCCTCCTGGTTCCCTCCTAGTTCCCTCCTGGTTTCCTCCTGGTTCCCTCCTAGTTCCCTCCTGGTTCAGTCGTGTCGGTTCCCTCCTAGTTCCCTCCTGGTTTCCTCCTGGTTCCCTCCTGGTTCCCCTAGTTCCCTCCTGGTTCAGTCGTGTCGGTTCCCTCCTAGTTCCCTCCTGGTTTCCTCCTGGTTCCCTCCTGGTTCAGTCATGTCGGTTCCCTCCTGGTTCCCTCCTGGTTCAGTCGTGTCGGTTCCCTCCTAGTTCCCTCCTGGTTCCCTCCTGGTTCAGTCGTGTCGGTTTCCTCCTAGTTCCCTTCTGGTTACCTCCTAGTTCCCTCCTGGTTCCCTCCTGGTTCCTCCTGGTTCTCCTGGTTCCTCCTGGTTCCTCCTGGTTCCTCCTGTTCCCCTGTTCCCTCCTGTTCCTTCCTCTGTTCCCTCCTGGTTCTCTCCTAGTTCCCTCCTGGTTTCCTCCTGTTCCCTCCTGGTTCCTCCTGGTTTCCTCCTGTTCCCTCTGGTTCCCTCCTGGTTTCCTCCTGTCCCTCCTGGTTCCTCCTGGTTCTCTCCTGGTTCCCTCCTGTTCCCTCCTGGTTTCCTCCTGTCCTCCTGGTTCCTTCCTGGTTCCCTCCTGGTTCCCTCCTGGTTTCCTCCTAGTTCCCTCCTGGTTCCCTCCTAGTTCCTCCTGGTTCCTCCTGGTTCCTCCTGTTCCCTCCTGGTTCCCTCCTGGTTCCCTCCTGGTTCCCTCCTGGTTCCCTCCTGGTTCTCCTCCTGTTCCCTCCTGGTTCCCTCCTGGTTCCCTCCTAGTTCCCTCCTGGTTCCTCCTAGTTCCCTCCTGGTTCCCTCCTGGTTTCCTCCTAGTTCCTCTGGTTCCTCCTGGTTCTTCCCTCCTGGTTTCCTCCTGTTCCCTCCTGGTTTCCTCCTTCCCCTGGTTCTCTCCTGGTTTCCTCCTGGTTCTCCTGGTTTCCTCCTGGTTTCCCTCCTGGTTCCCTCCTAGTTCCTCTGTCCCTCCTGGTTTCCTCCTGATTCCCTTCTGGTTCCCTCCTGTTTCCTCCTAGTTCCCTCCTGTTCCCTCCTGGTTCTCTCCTAGTTCCCCTCCTGGTTCCTCCTGGTTTCCTCCTAGTTCCCTCCCGTTCCCTCCTGGTTTCCTCCTAGTTCCTCCTGGTTCCCTCCTGTTCCCTCCTGGTTCTCTCCTGGTTCCATCCTGGTTCCCTCCTGGTTCTCTCCTGGTTCCATCCTGGTTCCCTCCTGTTCCCTCCTGGTTCCCTCCTGGTTCTCTTCCTCCTAGTTCCCTCCTGGTTCCTCTCCTGGTTTCCTCCTAGTTCCCTCCTGGTTCTCTCCTCCTGGTTCTCCTCCTGGTTCCCTCCTGGTTTCCTCCTAGTTCCCTCCTGGTTCCCTCCTGGTTTCCCTCCTGTTCCTTGTTCCCTCCTGGTTCCCTCCTGGTTCCTCCTGTTCCCTCTCCTGGTTCCTCCTGGTTTCCTCCTGTTCCCTCCTGGTTCCTCCTGGTTCCTCCTGTTCCCTCCTGGTTCCCTCCTGGTTTCCTCCTGTTCCCTCCTGGTTCCCTCCTGGTTTCCCTCCTGGTTCCTCCTGGTTCTCCTGTTCCTCCTGGTTCCCTCCTGTTCCTCCTGGTTCCCTCCTAGTTCCCTCCTGGTTCCTCCTGTCCTCCTGTTCCCTCCTGGTTCCCTCTGGTCCTGTCCCTCCTGGTTCCCTCCTGTCCCTCCTGGTTCCTCCTGGTTTCCTCCTGTTCCCTCCTGGTTTCTCCCTCTGGTTCCTCCTGGTTTCCTCCTGGTTCCTCCTGTTCCCTCTGTTCTCTCCTGGTTCCCTCCTGGTTTCCTCCTAGTTCCCCTCCTGGTTCCCCTTTCCTCCTGGTTCTCCTTCCCTGGTTCCTTCCTGGTTTCCTCCTGTTCCCTCCTGGTTTCCTCCTCCTGGTTCCTCCTGGTTTCCCCTCCTGGTTCCCTCCTGGTTTTCCTCGTCCTCCTGGTTCTCCTCCCTGTTCCCTCCTGGTTCCCTCCTGTTCCTCCTGTTCCCTCCTGGTTCCTCCTAGTTCCCTCCTGGTTCTCCTCCTGGTCCTCCTTTCCTCCTGGTTCCCTCCTGGTTTCCTTCCTGGTTCCCCTCCTGGTTTCCCTCCCTGGTTCCTCCTGTTCCTCCTGGTTCCCTCCTGGTTCCCTCCTGTTCCTCCTGGTTCCCCTTCCTCTGGTTTTCCTCCTGTTCCCTCCTGGTTCCCCCTCCTGTTTTCCCTCCTGTTCCCTTCCTCCTGTTCCTCCTGGTTCCCTCCTGGTTCTTCCCTCCTGGTTCCCTCCTGGTTCCTCGCTCCTCCTGGTTCCCTCCTGGTTTCCTCCTGGTTCCTCCTGTTCCTCCTGGTTCCCTCCTGGTTCCCTCCTGGTTTTCCTCCTGGTTCCTCCTGGTTCCCTCCTGGTTCCTCCTGTCCTCTGGTTCCCTCCTGGTTCCCTCCTGTTCCTCCTGGTTCCCTCCTGGTCTCCTCCTGGTTCCCTCCTGGTTCCCTCCTGTCTGCTTCTCCGTCCTCCTGGTTCCCTCCTGGTTTCCTCCTAGTTCCCTCCTGGTTTCCTCCTAGTTCCCTCCTGGTTCCCTCCTGGTTCTCCTGGTTCCCTGGTTCCCTCCTGGTTCCTCCTGGTTCTCCTCCTGTTTCCCTCCTGGTTCCCTCCTAGTTCCCTCCTGGTTCCTCCTTCCTCTGGTTTCCATCCTCCTGGTTCCCTCCTGGTTTCCTCCTGGTTCCTCCTGGTTCCTCCTTCATCCTGGTTCCCTCCTGGTTCCTCCTGTTCCCTCCTGGTTCCCTCCTAGTTCCCTCCTGGTTCCTTCCTCCTGTTCTCTCCTGTTCCCTCCTGGTTCCCTCCTGGTTCCTCCTGTTCCCTCCTGGTTCCCTCCTGTTTCCTCCTGGTTTCCTCCTGGTTCCCTCCTGGTTCCTCCTGGTTCCTCCTGGTTCCCTCCTGGTTCCCTCCTAGTTCCCTCCTAGTTCCCTCCTGGTTCTCTCCTGGTTCCCTCCTGGTTTCCTCCTGGTTTCCTCCTGGTTCCCTCCTGGTTCCCTCCTAGTTCCCTCCTGGTTCCCTCCTAGTTCCCTCCTGGTTTCCTCCTGGTTCCCTCCTGGCTCCCTCCTGGTTCCCTCCTAGTTCCCTCCTGGTTCCCTCCTGGTTCACTCCTGGTTCCTTCCTGGATTCCTCCTAGTTCCCTCCTGGTTCCCTCCTGGTTCTCTCCTGGTTCCTCCTGGTTCCCTCCTGGTTCCTTCCTGGTTTCCTCCTAGTTCCCTCCTGGTTCCCTCCTGGTTCCTTCCTGGTTTCCTCCTAGTTCCCTCCTGGTTTCCTCCTAGTTCCCTCCTGGTTCCTTCCTGGTTTCCTCCTAGTTCCCTCCTGGTTCCCTCCTGGTTTCCTCCTGGTTCCTTCCTGGTTCCCTCCTGGTTCCCTCCTGGTTTCCTCCTAGTTCCCTCCTGGTTCCCTCCTGGTTCCCTCCTGGTTCCCTCCTAGTTCCCTCCTGTGTTCCCTCCTCTCTCCTCCAGTTGTCTTGTTGCTCGTGACACAGCAGAGTTTCCTTTTCCTGCAGCACCTGGTGTTGCTGCATTGACCCGGTTTGTCGTGTCCCAGAGGCGATTCGCTGTGGCGACATGGAGCTTCGGGTCGGGAACAAGTTTCGCCTGGGGAGGAAAATCGGCAGCGGCTCCTTTGGAGACATTTACCTGGGTGAGAGTCACAGCTTCCTTGGTTTCTATACTCAGACCTCGTCTTGTCCAAGCTGAAAAGTGCTGTGTGCATTTTGTATCCAGCGGTACGTCTGTAAGTCTAAAGGCCTAAAAATTGTCCTCACTTTTGTTAAAATGGGATCAAAGTCAGTCAGACAAGATGGAGAACATCTTTAAATATCAGGTTTTAAGTTAGAGTTAGATGTGGACTTTGACTAGGCCCTACTGTAAGGTGCGTTCTGTGACTTGAGGGAGTTGATGCTACTGCTAATATATAATAAATATAATATATCTTTGCTAGCTAGCAAAGATATATTAGCAGCTAACAGGAAAATAGTTTCTGGTTCCTGCAGTGGAAACAAAGGGAGGACAAAAGCTAATGTAGCTAAACCGATAGCTAGCAAAGGTCAAAGTGTGGCTGTTGTGCTAATTCCTGCATGTTTGCACTGCATTGTAAATCTGATTAATGTGCACTGTGTTAATTAAACCAGATAGATTAAATTAAATTAAGCTAGCTTTTTGTGTCTGTTGTGATTTAAGTGTAAATTTGTGGCCAGCCGGTTGGACGATGCTCAGCGTCACCTTGTTGTTCATCCTTACGATGCTTCATTCAGTCTGTGCTAAAAGGTTTGGTGCTACAAGCGGACGACATACCGAAAGGTTTTAAAAAGTTAAATCCGAACTGATGAAGCCCCGTCTGTCCGTCTGTCTGTCGTCTGTCCGTCTGTCCGTCTGTCCGTCTGTCCGTCTGTCTGTCTGTCCGTCTGTCCGTCTGTCTGTCTGTCCCTCTGTCCCTCTGTCTGTCCGTCTGTCTGTCTGTCTGTCCCTCTGTCTGTCCTCTGTCTGTCCGCTCTGTCTGTCTGTCTGTCTGTCTGTCTGTCGTATCTGTCCCTCTGTCTGTCCCTCTGTCTGTCCCTCTGTCTGTCCGTCTGTCTGTCCGTCTGTCTGTCCTCTGTCTGTCCGTCTGTCTGTCCGTCTGTCTGTCCGTCTGTCCGTCTGTCTGTCCGTCTGTCTGTCTGTCTGTCTGTCTGTCGTCCGTCTGTCCGTCTGTCTGTCCGTCTGTCTGTCCGTCTGTCTGTCCGTCTGTCTGTCCGTCCGTCTGTCTGTCTGTCCGTCCGTCTGTCGTCCGTCTGTCGTCCGTCTGTCCGTCTGTCTGTCCTCTGTCTGTCTGTCCCTCTGTCTGTCCCTCTGTCTGTCCGTCTGTCTGTCTGTCTGTCTGTCCCTCTGTCTGTCTGTCTGTCTGTCTGTCTGTCCCTCTGTCTGTCCCGTCTGTCTGTCCCGTCTGTCTGTCCCTCTGTCTGTCCGTCTGTCTGTCCGTCTGTCTGTCCGTCCGTCTGTCCTGTCCGTCTGTCTGTCCCTCTGTCCCTCTGTCTGTCCGTCTGTCTGTCTGTCTGTCTGTCCCTCTGTCTGTCTGTCTGTCGTCTGTCCCTCTGTCTGTCCTCTGTCTGTCCTCTGTCTGTCCCTCTGTCTGTCCGTCTGTCTGTCCCTCTGTCTGTCCCTCTGTCTGTCCGTCTGTCTGTCCCTCTGTCTGTCTGTCTGTCTGTCCTCTGTCTGTCTGTCTGTCGTCTGTCTGTCCCTCTGTCTGTCCCTCTGTCTGTCCTCTGTCTGTCCGTCTGTCTGGTCCTCTGTCTGTCCGTCTGTCTGTCCGTCTGTCTGTCTGTCAGGTTCAAACATCGCTACCGGAGATGAAGTCGCCATAAAGCTGGAGTGTGTGAAGACCAAACATCCGCAGCTCCACATTGAGAGCAAGATCTACAAGATGATGGTGGGAGGAGGTGAGGCTTCCAGGTGAGCCGAGTTGAAACGGATCCAGGTTCCCGACGCTCCCATGTTTCCCCCCAGTGGGGATCCCATCCATCAAGTGGTGCGGCGCAGAGGGAGACTACAACGTCATGGTGATGGAGCTGCTGGGGCCCAGCCTGGAGGATCTGTTCAACTTCTGCTCCCGCAAATTCAGCCTGAAGACAGTCCTGCTGCTGGCCGACCAGATGGTGAGACAGAGAGAGAGAGACAGACAGAGAGAGAGACAGAGAGAGAGAGAGACAGAGAGAGAGACAGAGAGAGAGAGAGAGAGACAGAGAGAGAGACAGAGAGAGAGACAGAGAGAGAGAGAGACAGAGAGAGACAGAGAGAGAGAGAGAGAGACGAGAGAGAGACAGAGAGCGAGAGAGAGACAGAGAGAGAGAGAGAGAGCGAGAGAGAGACAGAGAGAGAGAGAGAGACAGACAGAGAGAGAGACAGAGAGAGAGAGAGACAGAGAGAGACAGGAGAGAGAGAGAGAGCAGAGAGAGAGACAGAGAGAGAGACAGAGAGAGACAGAGAGAGAGAGAGAGACAGACAGAGAGAGACAGAGAGGTTTGAGGTTTAAAATTTCCTTTATTTTACATTCCTTATATAAGACAACAGACAAAAACAATCATAAATACAAACTCAAACAAAAGAAAAAACTAAAGAAAACTCATCCAATGTACACAAAACATCATTAATTCCCCATTTGCTTACAAATCCATCAATGTTCTTTGTCAACTTAAAAAACTCAAACTCCACACGAATTCTAGCGATTATCAGTCTCTGAAATAAAACACAAGCATCATCCGTTTGGTGTCCGTTCTTTTTGTTTCTCCTTGATAACCATATTGCCAGTTTCGCAGTCCCAGAAATGAAATTTATAAGAGTGTGAATAGATTTCTTTCCTGCACTGTACCGTGGACCATAAATAAAAACACAGCTAGAAAACTGTTCACCAAATCCACCAAACAAACGACCTAAAAGAACAAAAAGAGGCTTCAGTCTTGAACATTGGACAAATAAATGAGATAAAGTTTCATCCTGAGAACAGTAACAACAGGAAACACTAACCCCAGGATCAAGGTGAGCCAGATACCTGTTTGTAGCTATGGCCCCATGTACAACCCTCCACTGGAGTCACCCACCCGCTTCTCAACAGGGGGCTTGTACAGGGACCGCCAACAGCCTCTTGGGGAAGAGCCGGAGCCAAAAAACTCAAGCCACTTCGAAACCCTCACCTCTGCCAGCAAGCGTAAATTCAGCACCTTCACAAGACGTGGTACAAAACCTTCTTCCCCAGGCCGTCAAAACGACCCAAAGGAGAATCTTGGAGAGACAATAACAGCTCTGGTTCATCCTGCCACTGATCCACTGCAGGAGAGACGATCAGGGAAGGAAACATGTCCTCACATTCATCATCCCATTGGTCAGACAGAGAACTGTTCTCAGCAAACGCTCTGATGGAAACTGGCAGAGAGGCACATGTTTCTTCTTTCAGCCTTGATGCGATTCTGTTGGATCGTATCTGTAGACTCTCCATCAGACTGTCCACAGGCAGCTTCATCAGGTGACCCAGCTTCACACAGCCTGCTTCCCTCATCCTGGATCTCACCGAACCAGATGAGAGGAGCTGTGACGAGAGGAAAATGTTTTCAAACAGGGGCTCCTCAAAAACCCACATTCCAGGTGTTGCCTCAGTCTCTCTCTCGAAAGTGAGGATCTTCCAAGCGTTTAGCACAGACTGGTAGAACAGGGTGAGGCCAGACAGATCCAGAGATCCTTGTCTCAGCAGAAAGAGGTGTTTGTCGTACCCCATACGACCTGCTGTCCTCAGCAGGAGACGCGCCGTGTCCAGCCATGGCAGTCCAACCCCATACAACAACTTCTGCAAAGTTTGAAGCCTGAAGGCCGCGATCCGGGACATGATGTCAATTAGTCCTTGTCCTCCCTCCTCCACAGGCAGATACAAGGCAGCGGCTCTCACCCAGTGACATCCGGACCAGAAAAAGTCCACTAGAGTCTTTTGGAGACGTTGTATAAGAGACGGTGGCGGCGTCAACACAGTCAGTTTATGCCAGAGAGCCGAAGCGACCAAGTTATTAACTACCAGGACTCTTCCCCTGTAAGATAGCTGAGGTAGCAACCATGTCCATTTAGATAATCTGGCACACACTCTCTCCATGACACCCTCCCAATTTTTCCTCAAAACAGCCTCAGTACCCAAATAAACCCCCAAGAATTTTAAACCCTGATCAACCCAGTGAATGCCACCAGGCAAAATGGGGAGGTTATTGTTCTTTCATTGGCCGACTTTTAAAGCAGAACCTTTCTCCCAGTTAACTTTAGCTGAAGAGGCTTTTTCATAAAGCTCCAGACAATGCTGAAGACCCGTAACGTCATTCTGGTTCTTGATAAAAATATTTATGTCGTCAGCATATGCGGAGACTATCAAACTTGGATTGTTAGGCAAACCTGGAAGAAGAAGACCAGTAAGGGTGGAGCGAACTTTGTGCAAAAGAGGCTCAACTACAATAGAGTACAACTGTCCAGATATGGGACAGCCCTGTCTAATTCCTCTTTGGACTTTAACAGGTCGACTTAAACCTCCCCCAACTTTAACAACACAAAACACTTCGTTATATAATAAACCCACTAAAGAAATCAAACTTTCACCAAATCCAAATGCTCTCAATGTGGAAAAAAGAAAACAATGATCGACTCGATCAAAGGCTTTTTCCTGATCTAAAGAAAGAATTCCAACATCAATTTCATAGAGTTTACAAATGTCAAACAGATCTCTTAAAAGAAAAAGATTGTCCTTGATGGATCTCCCAGGAACACAATATGCTTGATCTCTGTGTATAATGAGTTCAAGAACATTTTTCAGCCTATTTGAAAGCACTTTAGAAAATAACTTGTAGTCCAGACAGAGGAGAGAGACAGGCCTCCAGTTCTTCAACAAAGTCAAATCCCCTTTCTTTGGGAGCAGGGAGAGAACAGCTTGTCGACAGGACGATGGTAATATTCCTGTTAAAATGCACTCCTGAAGTACCTCCCACAAGTCGTCCCCCAGCAGCCTCCAGAAGTGTTTGTAGAAGTCGGCCGGTAAACCATCCAAGCCTGGACTCTTTCCAGAAACCATCTGTCCAACCGCAGCTGTCAGTTCTTCCATTGAAACTCCAACATCTAGAATGTCCCGATCTGCAGCAGTGAGCTGAGGAAGACCATCCAACAAAGTCTCCATGGAGCTTCTGCTACAGTTCTGCTTCCTGTAGAGGTCACTGTAAAAGGCCGCGGCATGTTCCTTCATAGCGCCAGGATCAGCAGTCAGCGCTCCATCAGGAAGTCGAAGGCAAACCAGCTGCTTCGCCCGGCTGACGCTCCTCTCCAGATTGAAAAAGAAAGATGTCGGGGCGTCCATGTCCTTCACCGAGGTGAACCTGGACCGAACTAAAGCCCCTTTAGCCCTCTCATGTAAAAAGCTACTTAACTGATCCTTCTTAAGTTTGAGCTGATTACCAGCATCAGTTGACAAATTCCCTTCCAAATCTTTAATTTCCCTTTCTAAGTTCTGAATCACTTTTTTAATTTTAGCTGTAGAAAAACTTGTATATTGTTGGCAAAAGACTCTTATCTGAGCCTTTCCAACCTCCCACCACTCAGTTAAAGACATAAATTCCGATTTCTTTGTTTTCCATAATTGCCAAAAGTTACTAAAACTCTGACAAAAGAGAATGTCTTTAAGCAATTTCGTATTGAAATGCCAATAAGATCCGCCTCTAATATTGGTCGGAAAAAGAAAATCCAAATAAACCAGATGATGATCAGAAAAACCGACCGGAGAAATTAAACAGTTGGCCAATCTATTTCTATAACTGTCTGAAATATAAAACCTGTCCAACCGGGCCCCACTCACTGTCCCATCCTTCATTTTTACCCGGTATACTGCCTGTCCTGGGGGTGTTTAGTCCTCCAAGCATCAACCAGGCCCAGCTCTGCTGTCACCTCGGCTAATTTGGAGGATGATGGAGGATGAGGTTCTTCCCCAGTTCTGTCAGTTAAAAAAATTTCAGTACAGTTCCAATCACCCCCCAATACAACACACTCATTATGGTTGGACTGTTGCAAGAAAATATACATGTCCTGAAACATTTCAATTCTTAGATCCCCTTGATTAGGCGCATAGACATTCATAAAACAGAATTGGATCTTTCCTATTTCCCCTCTAACCACCAGGACTCTTCCTGGGACCAACTCAGTACTAGAAACAAACTTGATGTCTAAGACTGGCGAGAATAAAATTGCTACACCAGCAGAAGACCTGGTCCCGTGAGATAGAAAAAGTTTCCCTTTCCAACTCAAACCCCACTCCACCTCATTCTCGTGGTCTGTGTGTGTCTCCTGTAAAAACACAACATCAAGTTTCTTCTGCCTAATCATATCCAAACTGACCATCCTTTTATGAGGATCCCTCCCACCATTGATGTTTAAGGTCCCAACCCTGATGTTACTCATAGAGGTGAAAAGAAGAAGGAAGACAGACAGAGACAGTAGAGAGAAAATCACCCAGTGCACTTTAATCATTATCTTATTTCTGAGTTTTCAGCCGCTTCTACAGACAAATGTCTCCGGACGTTTGTCATGTGTT
The DNA here is from genome assembly GCA_033032245.1 of Poecilia picta. NCBI lineage: Eukaryota > Metazoa > Chordata > Actinopteri > Cyprinodontiformes > Poeciliidae > Poecilia > Poecilia picta. Next base: position 25,880,496 of record CM065371.1, read on the forward strand.
TCTTTAACCGGAACCGTTTCTTTTCATCCAACATTTCCAACCCAACTATTTTCTGTACCATTAAAACGCTTCTGATAAACTTTTCTGCATCAGGAAAATAATCAAGGACTTTAACTTGCTTTCCAAACGTTTCATCCAGAAAATCATTAATTTCCTCCAGAGTGTACAACTCATCACTAGATATTTGTGAATCTGTGATGGAAACACTGTCCGAGTCGCTGTCATCCTCCATGTCTTCTACCAGTACAGGTGCAGTTGCGGCCCGATCTGCCGCCTCGGCAGCAGCACAACCAGCCGTCCGATCGGTTTCTGTACCCAAATCGTTCCCATCTGATGGGTCCTTTGGAACATCAGGTCCGGTTTCCTCAGTCTCTCCTTTTGCAGCGCGTTTATCCTGTCCGCTGCTTCCCTCCCCGGCATCAGAACCAGCTTCTGCCGAGGAAGGATCTCCAACCACCGGAGGCTCCTCTGCTCCTCCTCCCCCCTCAGCCTGAGCCTCCTGCTGTTTGTGCGGACAGGAGGCCCGTTTATGTCCAACATCTCCACACTCAAAACATTTCATGCTCCCAGTACTCGCATAAACCATGTAGGATCCATCTTCATATTTCACTCTGAAAGAGATTTCTAACGAGGCAGAGTTTAGGAACATGAAAACCTGCCTCCTGAAGGACTGAACGTGTTTCAGTTTGTCATGTTTGCATCCCAAACCAATGGTTTTAAAACCACTCGCAAGTTTCCCAAAACGCTGAAGCTCTTTCTCCAACAAAGAGTTGGGGATGAACGGCGGGACGCCGGAGACAATGACCCGGGTGGAGGAACCGCAAGCGGCGAGACCTGCAGATAATCTCCACCTATTGTCACCCCGCTGACAATCAGCTGGTTCACCAAGCGCTGCTCTCTTAGAAATATCACCACTCAATTATTCATTCTAGAGGCATAACTTAAGTTACTGTGACCAACTAGACACCAACCGTCAACAGAACCGTTTCCACTGGGATGTCGGATCAGGTTGGATCCGAATCCATAATCAGAGAGAGAATCAGAGAGAGAATCAGAGAGAGAATCAGAGAGAGGGGCGGACGGCGAAGACGCCATACCGAAAAAACAGCGACAAGGCTGAAACTCACAAAAACAACAGAACTTAGAACCAAAACGAAGTCAAGACTGTAGAAGACACTACATGAAAAAAAAAAAGAAAGAAAGAAAATAACCACCGTTAGGTCACGTACTCTCTCAAACTCACCACCTACAGACTCACACACACCAGAGACAGAGAGAGAGAGAGAGACAGAGAGAGACGACAGAGAGAGAGAGAGAGAGACAGACAGGAGAGACAGAGAGAGAGAGAGAGAGAGACAGAGAGAGAGAGACAGAGAGAGAGAGGACAGAGAGAGAGAGAGAGAGAGAGAAGAAGAGACAGAGAGAGAGAGAGAGAGAGAGAGAGAGACAGAGAGAGAGAGGAGACAGACAGAGGAGAGAGAGAGAGAAGACAGACAGACAGAGAGAGAGAGAGGGGAGAGAGACAGACAGAAGAGAGAGAGACACGACAGACAGAGAGAGAGAGAAGACAGAGAGAGAGAGAGAGAGAGACAGACAGACAGACAGAGAGAGAGAGAGAAGACAGAGAGAGAGAGAGAGAGAGACAGACAGACAGAAGAGGGGAGAGAGAGAGAGAGAGAGAGACAGACAGACAGACAGAGAGAGAGAGAGAGAGAGAGACAGCGACAGAGAGAGAGAGAGAGAGAGAGACAGACAGACAGAGAGAGAGAGAGAGACAGACAGACAGAGACAGAGAGAGAGAGAGAGAGAGAGAGGCTGGGCACGTCAGGTTCTATATAGCTTGGCATTTGAGAGTCTACAGTTAGCATTGGATAAGCTAGTGTTAGGCTACCGTTAGCTTTGGATAGGCTACCGTTAGCGTTGGATAAGCTAGTGTTAGGCTACCGTTAGCTTTGGTTAGGCTACCGTTAGCATTCGATAGACTTGTCACTCATAACTCTTTACTTGTTTTTGAACAGAAAATTGTTGGCCTGGACAAACATTGACGTGTTTTTAACACGTTACTAAAATGCAACGTAACATAAAACATAAACTGTATTATACCAAAGCTGATGTTGGCTTCAGGTTGAATACACTATCGTTAATTAATTTTCACAAATCAAATAAAGGTTTAACAAATCACAAACTTGGTTTTAAATATTCTGGTTTTAGAATAGTTTGAAGAGTCTTAAAGTTTTTACATTTTACCAAATTAAAATGACTCAGTTTGGTGAGACATTCGGTGGAATCGTCCTTTTTCCATTTGCTGAATCGAAATGGTCTAAAGTTCGGCACTAAGACGGAAACGTTTGGGTTCTGACCCGTTCCGACTCCGGGTCGACCTTTCCTCCCAGATAAGCCGGATCGAATACATCCACTCCAAGAACTTCATCCACCGAGACGTGAAACCCGACAACTTCCTGATGGGCCTGGGGAAGAAGGGCAACCTGGTCTACATCATCGACTTCGGCCTGGCCAAGAAGTACCGCGACGCTCGGACGCACCAGCACATCCCGTACCGCGAGAACAAGAACCTGACCGGGACGGCGCGCTACGCCTCCATCAACACCCACGTGGGCATCGGTAAGTTCCCCCCCCCGCCGGCCACCGGGCCTCACCGGGCCATTCGACGGGCCTCTCGACAGGCTTCGCTGGGCCTCACCGGGCCTCTCGCCGGGCCTCGAAGTGCCTCGATGGGCCTTGCCGGGCCTCGACGGGCCTCGACGGGCCTCCTCGACGGGCCTCGAAAGGCCTCGCCGGGCTTCACCGGGCCTTACCGGGCCTCTTGACGGGCCTCGAAGGGCCTCGCCGGGCCTCGAAGGGCCTCGCCGGCCTCGCCGGGCCTCGACGGGCCTCGACGGGCCTCGACGGGCCTCTCGACGGGCCTCGAAAGGCCTCGCCGGGCTTCACCGGGCCTCACCGGGCCTCACCGGGCCTCACCGGGCCTCTCGACGGGCCTCACCGGGCCTCGAATGGCCTCGCCGGGCCTCGACGGGCCTCTTGACGGGCCTCGCTGGGCCTCACCGGGCCTCTCGCCGGGCCTCGACGGGCCTCGACGGGCCTCTCGACGGGCCTCGAAAGGCCTCGCCGGGCTTCACCGGGCCTCACCGGGCCTCTCGACGGGCCTCGCCGGGCCTCGATGGCCTCGCCGGGCCTCGACGGGCCTCTCGACGGGCCTCGAAAGGCCTCGCCGGGCTTCACCGGGCCTCACCGGGCCTCACCGGGCCTCGAAGGGCCTCGCCGGGCTTCACCGGGCCTCACCGGGCCTCACGGGGCCTCTCGACGGCCTCACCGGGCCTCACGGGGCCTCCCGCTGGGCCTCACCGGGCCTCTCGCCGGGCCTCGAAGTGCCTCGACGGGCCTTGCCGGGCTTCACCGGGCCTCACCGGGCTTCACCGGGCCTCACCAGGCCTCACCGGGCCTCTCGACGGGCCTCACCGGGCCTCTCGACGGGCCTCGCTGGGCCTCACCGGGCCTCTCGCCGGGCCTCGAAGTGCCTCGACGGGCCTTGCCGGGCCTCGACGGGCCTCACCGGGCCTCTCGACGGGCCTCGAAGGGCCTCGCCGGGCCTCGACTGGTCTCTGGACGGGCCTCGCCGGGCCTCGCCGGGCCTCGACGGGCCTCTGGATGGGCCTCACCGGGCCTCAACGGGCCTCTGGACGGGCCTCGACGGGCCTCGAAAGGCCTCGCCGGGCTTCACCGGGCCTCGCCGGGCCTCACCGGGTCTCACCGGGCCCTCACCGGGCCTCTTGACGGGCCTCACCGGGCCTCTCGCCGGGCCTCGAAGTGCCTCGACGGGCCTTGCCGGGCCTCTGGATGGGCCTCACCGGGCCTCGACGGGCCTCTGGACGGGCCTCGCCGGGCCTCGACGGGCCTCGACTGGCCTCGAAGGGCCTCGCCGGGCTTCACCGGGCCTCACCGGGCCTCGCCGGGCCTCGCCGGGCCTCGACGGGCCTCACCGGGCCTCTCGACGGGCCTCGAAGGGCCTCGCCGGGCCTCGACGGGCCTCTGGACGGGCCTCGCCGGGCCTCGACGGGCCTCGACTGGCCTCGAAGGGCCTCGCCGGGCTTCACCGGGCCTCACCGGGCCTCTCGAAAGGCCTCGCCGGGCCTCACCGGGCCTCGCTGGGCCTCGACGGGCCTCTTGACGGGCCTCGCGTGGCCTCACCGGGCCTCTCGCCGGGCCTCGAAGTGCCTCGACGGGCCTTGCCGGGCTTCACCGGGCCTCACCGGGCTTCACCGGGCCTCACCAGGCCTCACCGGGCCTCTCGACGGGCCTCACCGGGCCTCTCGACGGCCTCGCTGGGCCTCTCACCGGGCCTCTCGACGGGCCTCGAAGGGCCTCGCCGGGCCTCGACTGGCCTCTGGACGGGCCTCGCCGGGCCTCGCCGGGCCTCGACGGGCCTCTGGATGGGCCTCACCGGGCCTCAACGGGCCTCTGGACGGGCCTCGACGGGCCTCGACGGGCCTCGAAAGGCCTCGCCGGGCTTCACCGGGCCTCGCCGGGCCTCACCGGGTCTCACCGGGCCTCACCGGGCCTCACCGGGCCTCTCGACGGGCCTCACCGGGCCTCACCGGGCCTCTCGCCGGGCCTCGAAGTGCCTCAACGGGCCTTGCCGGGCCTCTGGATGGGCCTCACCGGGCCTCGACGGGCCTCTGGACGGGCCTCGCCGGGCCTCGACGGGCCTCGACTGGCCTCGAAGGGTCTCGCCGGGCTTCACCGGGCCTCACCGGGCCTCGCCGGGCCTCGCCGGGCCTCGACGGGCCTCACCGGGCCTCTCGACGGGCCTCGAAGGGCCTCGCCGGGCCTCGACGGGCCTCTGGACGGGCCTCGCCGGGCCTCGACGGGCCTCGACTGGCCTCGAAGGGCCTCGCCGGGCTTCACCGGGCCTCACCGGGCCTCTCGAAAGGCCTCGCCGGGCCTCACCGGGCCTCGCTGGGCCTCGACGGGCCTCTTGACGGGCCTCGCTGGGCCTCACCGGGCCTCTCGCCGGGCCTCGAAGTGCCTCGACGGGCCTTGCCGGGCTTCACCGGGCCTCACCGGGCTTCACCGGGCCTCACCAGGCCTCACCGGGCCTCTCGACGGGCCTCACCGGGCCTCTCGACGGGCCTCGCTGGGCCTCACCGGGCCTCTCGCCGGGCCTCGAAGTGCCTCGACGGGCCTTGCCGGGCCTCGACGGGCCTCGCCGGGCCTCTCGACGGGCCTCGAAGGGCCTCGCCGGGCCTCGACTGGCCTCTGGACGGGCCTCGCCGGGCCTCGCCGGGCCTCGACGGGCCTCTGGATGGGCCTCACCGGGCCTCGACGGGCCTCTTGACGGGCCTCGACGGGCCTCGAAAGGCCTCGCCGGGCTTCACCGGGCCTCACCGGGCCTCGCCGGGCCTCGCCGGGCCTCGACGGGCCTCACCGGGCCTCTCGACGGGCCTCGAAGGGCCTCGCCGGGCCTCGACGGGCCTCTGGATGGGCCTCACCGGGCCTCGACGGGCCTCTGGACGGGCCTCGCCGGGCCTCGACGGGCCTCGACTGGCCTCGAAGGGCCTCGCCGGGCTTCACCGGGCCTCTCGAAGGGCCTCGCCGGGCCTCACCGGGCCTCGCTGGGCCTCGACGGTCCTCACCGGGCCTCACCGGGCCTCTCGAAGTGCCTCGCCGGGCTTCGATGGGCCTCTTGACGGGCCTCGCGCCCGGGCCTCGAAGAGCCTCGCCGGGCCTCGACGGGCCTCACCGGGCCTCACCGGGCCTCGACGGGCCTCGAAGGGCCTCGCCGGGCCTCGACGGGCCTCGACGTGCCTCGACTGGCCTCACCGGCCTCACCGGGCCTCTCGACGGGCCACACCGGGCCTCGAATGGCCTCGACGGGCCTCGACGGGCCTCTTGACGGGCCTCGCCGGGCCTCGCCGGGCCTCGAAGGGCCTCGGCGGGCCTCGCCGGGCCTCACCGGGCCTCATCGGGCCGCTTCACGCCGTTGAGCTTCCCTCCACAGAGCAGTCGAGACGAGACGACCTGGAGTCTCTGGGCTACGTCCTCATGTACTTCAACCTGGGTTCGCTTCCCTGGCAAGGACTCAAGGCTGCGACCAAGAGGCAGAAGTACGAACGCATCAGTGAGAAGAAGATGTCCACCCCCATCGAGGCTCTCTGCAAAGGATTCCCCTGTGAGTGGGGCGTTGCAGGAGCAGCGCGTCGCTTGGAAACGGTCTGAGGTCCTCATCTTCCCTTCCTGTCTCCGCCAGCCGAGTTCTCCACCTACCTGAACCTGTGTCGCTCCCTGCGGTTCGACGACAAGCCCGACTACTCGTACCTGAGGCAGCTGTTCAGGAACCTGTTCCACAGGCAGGGCTTCTCCTACGACTACGTCTTCGACTGGAACATGCTGAAGTTTGTGAGTGTCTGGTTTTTGTCTCTTTAGCCCAGAGGTTCTTAACCTGGGGTCCACTGAACCCCAGGGGTTCGGCGGAGCCTCATGGAGGTAAAGACTCATCTGTGTAAAGTCGTGATGACGCCGCGCCGTGACATCACTACTGCAGAGGACCAGTTACGTTGCTTAGCCAATCAGAGCTGAGAGGAGCTCTGATTGGAGGAGCTCCACCTTCAGCAGGGATTTGAACTTGTGTCTTTAATTACTTCAGCAAAGCTCACAGTTTTTACCAAACTCTGTATCTTTTGGTCTAAATCTGCTGCCGAGTAGCATCTTTTCATGGTTGGTGCTGCCTCTAGTGGCGATGGGTGGTAACACCGCTAATATAATTACATTACTAAATCAGAATATCTTTATTATTTATTATTAATTGTTCATCCTCTTAAGAATGTAGAGCTAATTAAATGATCTAGACCTTAAAGTGTTTCCAGTTTCAACCTGGTGACACATTTTAAATACTTTGGGTCGTTCCTGGACAGTCAGATCTGCTCTGCTGAAAACACTGACTGTATTTTGAAGATCTGTCCTCAGAGACTCGACCTTTAAGGAGACTTGGTGATCATGGGGGGAAACATCTGGACTCTAGTTGGGTCACCTCATGTCTGGGATTTGGAGGAAACAAAACATATTTTGTTTTTCACTGCAGACGGTTCAGTGAATATGAAACCGGTGGGTTCGGTACCTCAAAAACGGTGAAGAACCTCTGGATTAAGGTAAGGAAACATGTTCCAGAGAACTTTGTCCAAATGGATCCGTTTTCTCCAGATTGGACACTTTTCTCTGTATGTTATGCCACCGTTTTCGGTGACAGCGCTACATGAATGAGGGATCAGGAGATGGACAGGCGGATTGGGGCGGCGTCTGCCGTGAAGCGGCGCTGTACTGATCTGTACCGGTCCGTCCTGGTGAAGAGAAGCTGAGTCAAAGAGCCAAGCTCTGGATTTACCGGTCCATCTACGTTCCCACCCTCATCTATGGGCTTTGGGTCATGAATAAAGAACCAGATCAGGATCCAAGCGGCCGAAATGTGTTTCCTCCTCAGGGTGTTTGGACCCTTAGAGAGAGAAGCTCAGTCATCAGGGAGGGACTCAGAGTGGAGCTGCTGCTCCTCCACGTCCAGAGGAGACAGTTGGACATCTGGACAGGATGGAGCCTCATGGTGATAAGCTCAGGGGCAGCAGGGGAGACCAGGACACCTGGAGGGACGATGTCTCTCTGCTGGGGACGCCTTGGGGTTCCTGGAGGAGCTGGAAGAGGCTGGAGAGGGAAGTTTGGGCCTCGTTACTTAGGCTGCTGGATGGTGTTGAGGAACATAATTATGTTAATAGTTGAAAATTATGTTGATTTACATGAAGATATGTTTTGCTGAAAAGGAATGTATTCTGTCGAATGGCTGGGTCGATCGGACCCAGTACAATTTATACTCCGTAGAGGAACTCGGCAGAGTCTCTGTTTGGACAGATAAGAACTAACAATTTGACTAATAGTCCTCTGAGGAGCAGATTTAACTTCCACGAGGTCAAACCCAGAATTCTTGGATCAGAGTAAACCAAAGCCAAAAGCGAGTCTGTAACGCCATTGGTCTAAGTTTCCAATACACAACAGCCGACTGAAAAACGGTTTAAGTATTCGAAGCCAGAAGCAGAAGACGAGACATTTGGATACTGAGACGATGAAAATGAAATGATGATGAAAATGTAATGTGAAGATGCAGCAGATGTGCATTAATTGTCTTCCTGTTTGCCTGTGACCCGGAGAGAATGAAGCTTTGTGTGTCGCCTCTTAATTCATGAATTCAGCACCTTTGAATGCCTCCATAATGGATGGATGGATGGATGATGGATGGATGATGGATGGATGATGATGGATGATGGATGGATGGATGGATGATGGATGGATGGATGGATGGATGATTGGATGGATGGATGGATGGATGGAGATGGATGGATGATGGATGAGGATGGAGATGGATGATGATGATGATGGAGATGCGATGGATGGATGATGGATGGATGATGGATGATGTGGATGGATGGATGGATGGACGATGGATGGATGGGATGGATGATGGATGGATGGATGGATGGATGGATGGAAGATGGATGGAGATGGATGGATGGATATGGATGGATGGATGGATGAGATATATGGATGGATGGATGGATGATGGATGGATGGATGGATGGATGGATGGATGGGATGGATGTGATGGATGGATGATGGATGGATGGATGGATGGATGAGAGGATGGATGGATGGATGGATGATGATGGATGGATGGATGGATGGATGGATGATGGATGGATGGATGATGATGGATGGATGATGATGGATGAGTGGATGGATGGATGGATGGATGGGTGGATGGATGGATGGATGATGATGGGATGGATGGATGGATTATGGATGGATGGATGGAGATGGATGGATGGATGGATGGATATGGATGGATGGATGGATGGATGGGATGGATGGATGGAGATGGATGATGGATGTGGATGGATGGATGGATGAGATGGATGGATGGATGATGATGGATGGATGGAGATGGATGGATGGATGGATGGATGGATAGGATGGATGATGGATGATGAGGATGGATGGATGGATGGATGGACGATGGATGGATGGATGGATGGATGAATGGAATGGATGATGGATGGAATGGATGGATGTGGATGGATGGATGGAGATTGGATGGATGGATGATGGATGGATGGACGATGGATGGATGGATGGATGGATATGATGGAGATGGATGATGATGGAGATGGATGAGATGATGGATGGATGATGGATGGATGGATGGATGGATGGATGGATGATGGATGGATGATGGATGGATGAGATGGATGGATATGGATGGTGGATGGATGGATGGATGATGGATGGATGGAGTGGATGGATGATGGATGGATGGATGGATGGATGGATGGATGGACGATGGATGTGATGGATGGATGGAGATGGATGATGGATGATGGATGGATGAGATTGATGGATGGACGATGGATGGATGATGATATGGATGGATGATGGATGATGGATGGTATGATGGATGGATGATGGATGATGGATGGATGATGGATGGATGGATGGATGGATGATGGATGGATGGATGATGGATGGATGGATGATGGATGGATGGATGTGGATGGATGGATGATGGATGGATGGATATGGATGGATGATGGAATGGATGGATGGATGGATGGATGGATGGATATGGATGGATGGATGGAGGGATGGATGGATGATGGAATGGATGGATGGATGGATGGATGGATGGATGGATGATGGATGGACATGGATGGATGGACGATGGATGGATGATGGATGGATGGATGATGGATGGATGGATGGATGGATGATGGATGATGGATGGATGGATGATGGATGGATGGATGATGGACGGATGGCTCTACATGTTCCAACTCTGTCCAAAACGCTGCGTCCAGAGATGCGTCATCAGGTCCACAGAGTTGCATCCAAACTGAACCCGTCCCTCTGGGTTCTGTCCGCCATGTTGGATTTTCTGTCCACCGTGTTGGATTGTCTGTCCACATGTTGTTGACGTGTTAGCGGTGAGACTGTGTCCCGTGTCGAATCCTCGTCTCCTCTGTCTCAGGGTTCCAGCAGGACAGCAGAGGACGGGGAGCGAGAGAGGAGAGACGGGAAGGAAGGGGAGGACCGAGCCGGCGCGGGTCCGAGAGGAGCCGGAGGCCGAGCCCTGCCTCCAGGTCCGAACCCTGGCACCGCCGCCAACCGGGTCCGGAACGAGCCGGAGACGGCGCCGTCCAACCAGGCGTCGCGTGGCGCCCAGCCGTCAGGTCAGGAGGCCTTTTGGGTCGAACGCCGTCACTCCAGGTTCGGTCCTGACGGCTGTCTGCTTCACGCAGGGAACCGGTCGCCTCAGGCGGGCCGAGCCGAGAGAGCCGAGAGAGAGAGGAAGGTGGCGATGAGGCTCCACCGCGGCGCCCCCGCCAACGTCTCGACCTCTGACCTCACCGCACGCCTCGCCTCACAGGTAGGACGATGGAGACCCCACCTTGAGCCAAGGGCCGCCCTCTGCTAGCCTGCTGGGGCCGCTGGTGTTTGGACTGTTAGGGTGACGGTCCGGTCGACCCGGTTCTACTGGACCCAGAACATCTGCTCCTCCTCCAGCTGCTCTGAGTCCAACCAGCTGTTCCCCTCCTGGCCTGTGGCGGCGCTGCACCAACAACCACTGAAGGAAACGACACTAAAACCTCTGAGAGCAACTTCCTGTTTCACCATGGAAACAAGATGGAGGATTTTAGCGGTTGGAGGATTTTCTCTTTAAGACCAGGAGCCATTTCTGCTGCTAGCGCTAGGCTAACATGTTAGCTTTGGTTGGATTTACCCAGAATGCCCTGCTCTGTAGTCCACTTCCTGCTGTGGGCGGTTTCTGGTCGATGGCGTTCGCATTCAACTGAACACAGTTCACTTTGACGAACCCAGACCAGGTCTGGAGGATCAGAGTTCAGAGGTCAGTTAGAGTTCCACCTTCAAAAACCAACCAACTTGACCAGGCAGATGGACTGGGAGTTGATTAAAGTGGAACCAAACTGAATTGCAAGCTAAAAAATTATCTCTGATTGCCCTAATTAAAATGATTTGTTTTACGATGATCAGAAGGATTGAATAAGGAGGAAAAAAATATTCAACAAGAGAGAAAATTTAAGCAGGAAGTTTGACCACCAAGACTCTGTTTCCTGTATATCTAGAGATGTCGGCTCGTCTTTGAACAGCATTTTATTAAAAGACGATGTTTATTTCTTGTTTGGTGAAGAACTTTGTGTTCTCAGGTTTTCAGCTCTTCTCTTCTCCCCATGTAGGTCAGTGTCCCGTTTGAACATCTGGCAAAGTGACGTCCTGCTGGCGGCTGCAGGTCAGAAACACAGAAACACCTTCAGATCATGTGTTCATAAGCAGCTTCAGCCGCTCTGTATTCACACCCTGTAGCTCTTTCACTTCCTGACGTGTCATTGGGTTTTATTGGGACTTTTAACGGAGCCGACAGACACAGACAGCGAAACGATGCAAACTTCAAAACATGAATGAAAAAAGAAAAATGCTGCAGATTAAAAAAAACAAATGTTGCGAGCGCAGAAAATAGAAGTAAATACCTAGAATGAAGAAAACAGATGCAAAACAAGGTTAGCTGAAGCTAAAAGCTAAAGCTAAGCTGTTACACACGGAAAAACGATGGAAGCTACTGTAACTCCTAAACTCAAAAACTGATCCAACGCTAACTCTGAATTACTCGGCACATAAAGGTTGTTGAAACTAAAACTAAACTGCTGAAGACATTTAAAACTGATAAAGTCTCTAAAACAAACTTATCCTTCAAAAGAAGGTTCAGTTGAGACCAAATCAGCAGGTTGGAGACTTTATCACCCAGGTTTATTAGAAAAACAACAACACACATGGAAATGATTGATTTAGTTTTAACTGATCGTGTGATTCATTGATTTATTGCTAATTGTGACAAATCTAGCCAGGAATTAATTTAAAAATATATCTGCACTGCAAAAAACACAAAATCCATCAAGTAATTTTGGTCAAATGCAAAATGACTGGAAATAAAACAGAACAAGAAACTTTTCATCCAGATGTTGAAGTTTGTTTTAGATCAATTAATCCTGATGAAAAAGTTCTAGTTGCTGTTACCTAGCAACCCCTGCCAAGCCCAGCCCGTTACCTAGCAACCCCTGCCAAGCCCAGCCCGTTACCTAGCAACCCCTGCCAAGCCCAGCCCGTTACCTAGCAACCCCTGCCAAGCCCAGCCCGTTACCTAGCAACCCCTGCCAAGCCCAGCCCGTTACCTAGCAACCCTAGCCAAGCCCAGCCCGTTACCTAGCAACCCCTGCCAAGCCCAGCCCGTTACCTAGCAACCCCTGCCAAGCCCAGCCCGTTACCTAGCAACCCCGGCCAAGCCCAGCCCGTTACATAGCAACCCAGTTCTAGTTCCACTTCACTTAAAACATATTTCGCATGTTTTGAGTGAAATAATCTGCCAATAAAGCTGGAGATACTTCATCAATGGTGAGGAATTATCAAAACAAGTTCCTATGTCTTGATGAAAAGTTATTTGTATTGTTTTATTTCAACCGAACTAAAATATTTGCATTAGAAACTAACAAAAATAAGATTTTTGTTTTTGACCAAGTTAGGAAACTGAACAACTTTTAGACCCTTTTTCAAATGTTTTTAATTAAAATTGTACATCTTCTGCTGAGCATGTAAAGAACATAATGTAAAAAAAATAAACAAACTATTTAGCATTTTCCACTGAAGGATAAATAAATAAATGCCTTTCGGCCGCTGAGTTTCCTCAGCTGCTGTTGAACCGTCTGGTTTTGTGACGTTTCTGTGTTTTGTCTCCCATCGTGTAGCAACCGAAGGGCATCGAACCCCCTGACTTTCACATCCAAATGAACGAATGAAGGCATGAATGGTGAGGGAGGCGGCGGCGGCCCAGGGCGTCTGTCCGTGTGTCTGCCGGTGGGCGCATGAGCCAAAGCCTGATGGGAAACCAGTGGAAGGAGGAGAACCTCCAGCTGAGCCAGTTTGGGCTTCGTTTCAGCCTGGGATGGGGAGCTGGGCTGAGCTTGGCTCCTTTTCACCTTCACATCAACACTGAGGCTCAATTTGCACAAAAAAACAGAATGAAAACATCAAAGTGCACAAAAAGGACTAAAATTACACAACTGTGAGCTATATGTGTAGTCGATCAAAAAAGATCCATTTGCTTTAGTTTGAGAGCTAAATCTGCAGCTTCTGTTGTTGATTCTTGTCTGAAGCTGAAGCCAGATATTTACAACCTTTATTCTGACACTCTGAGGGTCATTTCCTGTTTTACCCCAGTTAGGGATAAACATATTTCTACGTTTTTCCTCCATTAAAATGTTTAATCCAGTTAATTTCAGGGTCTTTAATTAATTAGTTAATTTAATCAAAAACTAAAAAAAATCTCAAATCAAAACCCCGATCATTCATGGAGCTTCTTTAGAAATATGGATTGTGGATGCTAACATTAGCACTAGCTAATGCTAGCATGTTTAGCTTTAAGATGCTATCTCAGGCTAGCATAGCTTTGCTGTTAGCCGCCTCCTTTTAACAACAGGAGTCTTTTCCAGCGTCCAATCAGATTAAAGCAGAAATTAACCTCCTTCTCTGTGCGTCACATTTACCAGAAACACATGGAAACAAAGGTTCCTATAAAAAGATTCATTAAAGTTTTTACTGAGATTAATTGAAGTGAAGGTGTTAAAGTTCCTGTGATGTTTGTCTCTGTGTCTGTTGACAAACTGTAAATTGTCTTTTTTGGCTTCTTCATCTCTGAGTGATGATGTTCATCTAGGCTGATGCATCACCAGGAAACTGAGATATTTTCAAACAATACGTTTAGTTTTTGGTAAAAACACAAAATCTACCAAGTATTTTTTTCCAGTTTCTACTGCAAACATCTTATTACACCTGAAACGAGACAAAACTAACTAGTAATACGGTAAATAATTCCTTTATACTAATGAAAAAGCTTCAGTTCCACTGGTAAATGTCCTAAACTTGGTTTAAATTCAAATAAATTCTTTACAAGTTGTTTAAAATGTTGATATCTATCAAACCGGAATGATCCTCACTGACCTAAAACAGGAAAAGTTCACTCTGATTTATTGTCAGGACATTTTTACACAGAGGATTAATATCTGGTTTCAACCTTTGAAGCTAAATCAAAGGTTTTGGTCTCAGTAGGAGGAAAAGAGTGAATGTGAGAAAACCTGCAGTGAAAATGTTTCTGCTTTTGGAAAGTCTCCATCTTTGTTCGTGTTCTTGTGTCCTGCTTCTGTTTGGCCTTCAGCTTTGCTTTAAGGACTCAGAGGAAACGTCCGGATGAGGAAGAGGATCATCGTAGGAAACGTGTGTAGATACGACTCACTCGGCAGAATGCGACAGAAAGCTTATTTTTCTTTGATGAACCTTTAGAGTCTGAGACAGAAATAACACTGGCGACTGTTTCCTGTTTCCTGCTTCGGTTTTATGACTATATTGGTGTTTATTTTCAGATCCAATAAAAGTATACGCAGCTTACCCAGACTCCGGCTCTTGTTTCATGGCCTAGTCAAAGTCCAGGCCTTGGTCCACCATCGAGTCTGACTACAGTGGATGGAGGGGAGCATTAATCTTCAACAAAATGATTCCTAAAATACATCCACTTGACATTTAAAGTTTATTTTTAAAATGTTTTAAGGGTTGAATTTGTTTTGTTTATTATCTTTCTTATTCCTGGTTAAATGATGGTTACTAATATTATAAATAACCAGCAGTGAAAACCCAGGACCTCCTCATCTTCATTTTTATAATGTTTGATTTCAAGGAAGGTAAAAAAAAATCTCCTTTATTATTCAGAATTTTATTAGATTTTTTCTGACTGATTTGAATGAAAAATGTTTGTTTTGATTTCAGATTTATATTTAACAAAATATTGCAATAACATATTCAGTTCCCACCAGCTGATGAGAAATTTTAAGTGACATAACTAGTAGTAGTAGTACATATATTTTAATTTTAGTAGTACCTGCAGTATAATAGACGATAATAGAAGAATGAAGCTTGTTTATAAGTATAGAAAACTTACTTATTTTAGTCAAGTATATATAATAGAACTCAAATAGAAGTAAAAAGCTCTTTTTAACCCAAAGTTACTCAAGTAACGAGTAAATATAAGTAATTAGAAAGTTGATGAGGAGCGTCATTTCCGGCCACGCCCAGTTTTTTAATGTACAGCACTTTGTATCAGCTGTGGTTGTTTCAAAGTGCTTTATAAATAAAGTTAGATTGGATTGGACAGGAAACCGGGGTGGGAGACGTAATATAAGAGCAGATCCCCCATTGGCTGCTCCGGCGCAGGAAACACGGCGGCCATCTTGGAGCGGTAGTTCCTCCTACTTTGCTCAATTAAAACAACAGAAGATGCTTCAGCACTGAGGGATGTTGTTGTTCTGATCGATGGATTATTGATGTGAAGCTCCACAGACAACATGTCACAAGTAAGATGGACATATTATTGTGTTTATATTGTGATTATAATATTACTTTACTGTATTTATGGTGATATACCAGCTAATATTAGCTACATGGTGTAATACGGGTTCAGCCCCGATATGAAGGATAACTGAGATTCTGTAAAAACATTAATTATTCTCTGACATTGACTGAGATTATCTGACACAAGAGCCGATATTAGAAATGAAACCATGTAACACATATTATAAAACTTATGTGTTATAACATTGACCAGCAAAATTTACACAGGTGGTAAAAACTGTTATGTAATTCTTTCACTTGTAAGATTCATCCCAAATCTTCCGTTTTTGTTTTGAAAATTTCATAAAGACACAATGTGAGGAAGAAGAGGGAGAATCTATAGAGAGAGACGGATTCACTGCGGCAGGATGGATCACATCAGATTTTGGACTGAATCTCTGAAGCTAGAACTCATCGGCTGAAAAATAAATAAATATCTGACGTTAAATACGTCTGACATTAAATACACCTTTCTCAACAGGCGGGGGCGCAATTTCTCACTTTCTCGATCTATAATCAGACATTGAGCGACTTGAATCCATTCCTCCCTCCCCGGCTCCTCCAGACCCGAGGGGCAACCGCCCCCCAGCCCCCCCTATAGCTCCGCCCCTGATATAGCCTCTCTCTCTCTCTTATATATATATATATACAGTATTATATATATATATATATATATACTGTATATATATATATATATATATATATATATATATATATATATATATATATATATATATATATAAATATATATATATATAAAATATATATAATATATATATTATATTATATATATATTATTATATATATATTATTCAGTATTAATCATAATTTATTTGTGTTTGTTTTGTAATTTGTTCATCATACATCAATATCAGAATATTCCATTCCTATTCTATTGTTATAGCCACTAATCATATTTAAATATGCTGAACTATGTATTAAAAACATAATTAAATAATACAATTATTTATAAATGTAGCTTTGATAGATGTCTGAATATAGTTCCCAGTAAGAAAAAAGTGTGTTATGATCGATTAAATGTCATTTTGCTGCTAAACACATAATGCTGAGTTTAGTGGTCTACCGCTCCAAGATGGCCGCCCTAAATCTCGTCAGCGACAATAAGCGAGAGCGGTGCATGATGGTCTATCCTTATCTATATCCTTCTCTATGAGTGGGAGCCATAGACATCAGATATTATATTGGATATAATTAACTTAATTTCCAGGATCAAAAATCAGTTTGGATTCCTGCCCACATTGGCTGGTAGGAAATGAGTTGGCAGATAGTTTTGCTAAGAGGCCCTCAAGAAAGGAAACTGTTGAGTATTAAGATAAGTAAACATGAGATAAAGAATATTATAAAGGAATATGTCAAGGGAAAATGGCAAGATCAGTGGGACAGAGGAGAGAAAGGGAGGTTTTATTATAATATCCAAAAAAAAGTTGGGGAGTGTAAGAAAGATAACAGAAATAAAAGTGAAGAAGATGTTATTTCTAGAATTAGGTTTGGACACACAGGATTAAATAATACCCTTAAGTTAATTAATAAGCATAGCACAGGTTGCTGTTGTTACTGTGGTGAATTAGAGACAGTACAACATATTTTCTTAGAATGCAACAAATATACACGGGAAAGAGAGATTCTACTGAGAGAATTAAATAAAAATAAAAATAAGTTGGATATTAGGGAGCTATTTCAGAGGGACTCAGGGGATGTAGTTTTTGATAGTATTTTTAGTTTTCTTAGAAGAACGGGTCTTATGAGAAGGATATGAGCTTCTGATCCAAACTGGAAGGTGGCAGTGATGCACCTTGAAGTTGTTTGCCAACCGCCATAAAACGAAGAAGATTTTTTTTTATTTTTACCAAAACCTTTATTTACAAATATTTAACAATACACTTTTACATAATAATCAGGTCAAAGAAACTAAATAAAAACAATAATAATATTTACATCAGCAACTTGTTAAAATTTAGTTCTCCCTGATCACAAATGATGCACAATACATTATTAAAACCCCACAGGTGTAAAAAACTTTTTAAATCCCCGGTGGCTCTGTGGAAGCAAAGCTCCAATCTAAGCCTGGCTTTAACGTTACACTTCCACAGAGCCGCCACATCGAGTTGAGGTCCAGCCTGCACTTTGTCACGTCGAGTTAAATAAATTGCCATTTTGGCCTCTGCAATTAAATAGTTTAAAATGCGGGATTTAAAACTGGTGGCTCGACATAAACACCGTAGATAAAAACAGAATTGGTAAAAACCAGCCAAACAGGCTAAAAATTCTCATTAAAAAATTTAAAAAACCAGTTAACCGTACACAATCTGTAAAAACATGGAAAACACTCTCAGACAAACTGCAAAAAGGACATTCATTTAAAACCCAGGACTGATGACCGATAAAAACAAGTTTGTAGCAATGGCTCCATGCAGGATCCTCCACTGAAGGTCACCAGTCCTTGTCTTTATGGGAGGCTTGTACAAAGTCCTCCATTGAGGCTTCTGTCCTCCGAATTTGTTGTTCCACACATTGGTGGACCTTTTGTGGAGAGTTCTCTTGTTCAATGCCTTTACACAGGATCTGTACAGGATTTTTGGACTTGTTTTGCACAAGTCCAAGTCTGTCATGTCCAGCAGGGGCCACTGTCCTCCTCAAAATCAGCTTTCAGGATCACATCTGGAAATGGGTCATTCTGGTCAGGCAGGGACTCTTTGGTTGTGTGCAGCTGCAGGAGCCGCCTCTCCTCAGCCGACAGCTGCTCCTTCACCCGCTCCAGGAAACGCTGAACCAGCCTGGCGGACCGGACCCGAGCAGCGAGCCAACTTCCTGGACGTTAGAGAGGTCCGGTCCGGCCACCCGCACCAGCCGCTGCAGGGTCACCGTCCCGGACCTGGACAGCGCCTCAGACAGGCCCGGCACGCTGCTGTCCCGGACATCATTCCGATCCGATGCCGATCATTCCTTCCATTATTCCATGTTGACTTTTAATTAACAAATATTGTTATGTAGATTTATCTTGTTCATATATGCACCTAGGTATCTATACATATACCTTAGTAGACAGTGAAGTGCTACTTTTCCTTAATTTGCTCATATCTCATTGATTAGTTAGGTTACTTACTGCTTTATTACTTAAGAAATGTGGTCATCGGTTCTCTTTCTCTATAGACACAACTTTATCTTTAAAGGTTTAATCCCAACAACTTTGTCCATTTCATTTCTATCCCTCAATGCCAGGGGTCTAAGACAAACGGGTAAACGCAAAGCATTATTTTTATTTGCTAAACAACTTAAAACAGATTTTTGTTTCTTTAAGAGAGTCATTCTACACCTCCAGATAGTAACTTTTGGAAATCCCAATGGGGAAATGACATATGATTATCTCACGGTTCTGGATGTTCTGCAGGAGTCGCTACACTTAAAAACAATTTTCCTGGAACTATTTTACACAGGATTGTGACGCACTAGGTCATTACATCTGCTCAGTAGTTAAATGCCTTGATACTACCTTTATTGTTGTTAACATATATGGCTACAATAATATAACCGATAACAACAATCTATTTGAGTCATTAGAAGACAAAATTACCCTCAGGCTATCCAAATACCCAGATTCAAAGATTTTAATTGGTGGGGACTTCAACATAGCATTAGACAATACTATCGACAGATGGCCTCCTAGTCAACAATCCTCACACAGTAACATTTTAAAAAACTTTATGGGGAAATTTAATGTTATAGATATATGGAGAGAAAAATCCCCAAATGACAGAATTTTTACATGGAGCAATAAAACAGGTTCTAGACAATCTCGGATAGATTTCTGGCTTATCTCCAAATGTATTAGTAAAGAAAATGCTACCGTTAACATTCTTGCCTCCCCTCTCACTGATCATAGAGCCATTTATATTAACATTCAAATCTGCTCCTCTGACAACACATTATATAAAAGTGTACACTGGAAACTAAATAACTCATTACTGAAACATGATTTGGTTAAAGCACATATTAATAAATTAAGACTCTTTCAGCAACAACTGGGAACTTCTCAAATTTGAAATTGGCAAATTTTTGAGAAATTATGTAAGGCAAGTTTCCAAATTAAGAAGAGCTGAAGAAGTAGAAATTATTAGCAAAATCACATCCTACTACATTAAATCCCCTGAAAATATATCGGAAGAAGATAAATTAAATTTAGTAGAATATAAAAACAAACTAGATACTTTATATAAACACAGGGCTGAAGGTGCCTTTATTAGATCTAGGAAATGCTGGTTGGAAGAAGGAGAACAAAATTCTGCGTACTTCTTTAGGCTTGAGAAATATAGATCTAAATTAAACTCTATCTACCAACTAAACATCAATAACGTCATATCCAACAATCCTAAAGAAATTGCAACCTTCTGCACAAAATTTTACTCTAACTTATACAGCTCAAAATATAATGAAGGAGTATCAATCTCTTTTCTCAACAATATTGTAAATTTAAAAACCATTAATGTAGAAGATAAAAGCTACTGTGACAGTCCATTTACATTGCAGGAAGTATCAAAAGGCATCAGTGGACTGAAGGCCAATAAATCCCCAGGCACAGATGGCTTGTCTGCCGAATTTTATCAATCATTTTCTAATCACTTAGCTCCATTTCTTTTACAGGTTTATCTAGAAAGCATAAAAACAGTGACTCAAGGTCTAATAACACTCATTCAAAAACCAAACAAAGACCCTCTCTTTATTGATAACTGGAGACCTATAAGCTTACTAAATAATGACTACAAGATTATGGCTTCAATACTAGCTAACAGAATTAAAGAGGTATTGGACACAGTTATTGATGAAACACAGCCTGGTTTTATGAGAAACAGACGCATCTCAAACAACATCAGACTTGTTCTAGACTTACTTGATTACTCATATCTGGTACCTGATGAGAGTTTCATTCTCTTCTTAGATTTCTATAAAGCCTTTGACACAATTCAACATCAATTCATCTTTCAATCTCTAGTAAAGTTTGGTTTCGGGCCTTTTTTTTGTAATGCTATCAAAACTCTTTACTCAAGTTGCAATAGTGCCATTAAATTGCCAACCAGCTCTACTCCTAGATTTAACCTAAACCGTGGCATCCGCCAAGGCTGTCCCATTTCACCATATCTATTCTTACTTTGTTCTCAAATCCTTTCGACTCATATCTCTAACAGCGCCATACAAGGAATCAACATAGCAAATAAAAAACTCATAATCAGTCAATTAGCTGATGACACTACCTTGTTCTTAAAGAATTCAAACCAGATCCCTCTGGCCTTAAAAGTGATTGATACTTTCTCCAAAGCCTCCGGTTTATTTCTACATCTTAAAAAATGTGAATTGATGGCAGTTAAGGATTGTCTTGCTAAAGATATCTACAACACTCCTGTTAAACAAGAAGTTACCTACTTAGGAATTGTGATCTCTAAAGACCAGAAATTAAGATGCTCCTCTAATTTTATTCCAGTTATACAGAAAACCAAAAATAAACTGAACCAGTGGCTTCAGAGGGACTTATCTTTAAAAGGAAGAGTATTACTCACCAAAGCAGAAGGATTATCCCGACTGACTTATGCTGCTCTCCCTTTACACTAGATAACAAAATTTGTAAAGATATTGATTGTATGCTTCTTAACTTTGTATGGAAAAACCATACTCACTATATTAAAAATACTGTTATTATGAATCAGGAGGACTCAACTTTCTAAACTTCTCTACCCTAAATAACACATTTAAAATTAAATGGGCTAAACACTTTCTTAAGAATCCTACCTCTGTGTGGAACCTTATACCAAACCACGTCTTCTCGCGCTTTGGTGGCTTCAATTTAATATTAAATAGCAATTACAATGTTGAGAAACTTCCTACTAAACTTTCATCCTTCCATAAGCAAGTACTTTTAGCTTGGTTGATCATTTATAAACATAACTTCTCTCCTCACAAATACCTCATTTGGAACAACAGAGATATATTGTATAAGAACAAATCAATCTGTCTTGAATCTTGGATTCAAAATAGGATTCTTCTAGTGGCTCAGCTGATCAATAAGGAAGGTCAGTTACTCAATTACGACGAATTTTGCGCAATATATAACTTTCCAGTTAGCTTCCAGGAATTCTCTATGGTGATTAACGCTATACCTATGGGTACCTTAATGCTATTTAAAAATACTACTTATTCTCTATCTACTCCGTCGAATATTCCTAATCCAGCCGAATCAACTGTGGGAAAAATTTGTTTTTCATTAGAGCTTAGGAAAAACAATGAGAAAATACGCAAGCTATTTCAGGAAGTTGTTGTTTCCCGCCCAGCTATAACATTCTACTGGAATCGCTATGTCCCTGATATCCACTGGAAAACGGTATGGATGACCCCTCATACATATTTAATTGTAAACAAGGTTAAGGAAATATCATTTAAAATTCTCCATAGAGTTTACCCTGCTAAACACTATATGTTAAAATTTAAAAGAGACATAAACGCTAATTGCAGTTTTTGAGGGCCACCCAGAAACTGTCACACATCTTTTGGCTCTGGCTCTTTACGAAAAGATTCTGGTCTGACTTCAGTAGATTTGTGATCAGCCGTATTTTGAAAAATTTCTCCTTATGCTGGGATAATGTTTTATTTTGTTTTTATAATTTTGATAGAAAAATGATAAACAATTCTTTATAATAAACCTTCTACTACTTTTTGCTAAATTTCATATCCATAAGTGTAAATTTATTAATAAGACCCCTTGTTTTTCTTTCTTTATTAAAGATATGGAACTTTATTTCAATTCTATAACTGACTCCATTAATGTAAAGGCTATAAGGACAATTTCAATATGTGAGTCTTTGCATGTCTTTATTTAATCACCCCTGGCTATTTCTGTATTTATTTGACTGTTATAATGTTTTTTGTATTCCTACATATTGTTAAGTTGTATTCTATACTTACTTAAATAAAGCAATTTAATTTTAAAAAAAAAAGAAGAAGAAGAAGCCATAGACATCAACACGTGACCCTCATGGAGGCTGAGTCGTACGTAACATCGTCCGCCATCTTGCATGAGGCAGCATAGCGACCGGAGCTTCTTAAGTCCTGAGCTGTGTGGATTTATTTCAACCTCAATCTGAAGTATTAATTTATTAATGTAGCTTATGTAATGAAATAAAAATTAATTACTCTGTTAGAATTATTTTCACTCTGCTGTCAATAGCAGAGTTGAAATACTGTAATAAATATTTATAATCTGGGAAAAAAGTAAGAAAAATATGTAGTTAATGTTTGACAATGACTGATTTATAAATCAAGTCATTTCTCAATAACGTATAAAAAATAATTACAGGAAAATTATTTGTTGTCTTGAAATGTTAAATGTACATTAAATTATTGAATTATGTAAATATATTCTTTAATAAAAACACTGTAAAAGTGTCTGTTCATCAATTTCAATATAAAAATGATCAGAATCATTTCTATCAAATTAAACATTGAGCTCTTTATTCAGAAATGTCCCCAAACAATTAAATAATCACATCAAAAGTTAGAAACTCTCTTTAGTAATTTCTTTGATTGCCAAATATATGAATGTGTGAGAAATTGTGTCAATGGCAGCAATTAACTTAAAATACTTTGTAAAACAGCACTTTATAAAGTTCGGTCCATTCACTTGTATCACCTTACTGGCACATATTCCCCATTCAATATGGTTTGAATCCAAAGTTGGGCATCGCTCCACTTGGTTGGGATGACATTGCCTTACTATAAGTGCACAACACAACACGCGAACAATCGTATTGACAAATAATAGAACTTGAAATTGGATTTTCTCCAAATACTCACATGAACAACAAACGCCCGCCAATGCTGCGGTGACAACTGTCAGTTAATCCGCTTGGTGGCAACTGTGAGAAAGTGTCCCATGCATACAGTTATTGTCGTGGGACCCTCCCGGATAAGTGCCCATCCATGTGAGAAAGGTCCATCACTATGGAAGGATGTGCTTTGACGAGTCCACTCATGATGGTTAGAGCGCTTGTCTCTTGAGGAGTGACGTCTCTATCAGCTAGTCTCCGGATGTCGCCCTGTTCGCTGAAGTAGGTGCGAACCAATTCCCGAATCGCATCACTGTACTTTGGATCTGGAACGACACCGCGGTAGTGACCTAAAGCTTGATCACCTGCTGCGACTAGAATGGTGTGAGCCACCCATGTAATGGATTTGAAGAGTGTTGCTCAAACAGCGCCCAGGTCATTGCGGAATCCGTAGTAGATTTTGCCGTCGACAGCCTTTAGGGCTTTCACCACATTGTCCCATGCCACCGGATACATGTGCCTAATCAATATCCATGGGAATGACGGATGTTCATGTAGAGCTCGCGCAACCAGGTCCAGAGAAGTGAGGCCTGAGCCTGCCGCCTGAGCCAACAGTACCCTGAGACGAATGGCTGCCTGCGGAACCTGACTAAGCCACCGCGCCATGATGAGGTGAGCATTTGTGTCAGTGATGTGTTGACCGAAGTTTTGATATGTAAGTGCCACATCTTCGTATCTGAACATTTGGACTACTATTGGCATCAATGCCCTGAGCTCGTTCATGATCTTGTCGGCTTTGGGGCGGCTGATTGACCCTCTGGTAGCAAAGGATATGAGTAACAGAAACACCCCATAGAGTGAACGGTCTTTTTCCTGACAATCCGGCCTACGGATGATCTCAAGAAGGAGCCCAAGTTTCCTCTCGAGTGTCGCACCGGCCACCCAGGTCCCTGTGACTCTGTTGTACACTCCATGGACTACTCCTTCTTGGGTGGCATCCATCCGAACGATGGCATCTAGGAACCAATTGGAGTCGCGCAGCCGAAAAGTATCGCCTAGGGCGCATTCCAACTCCGCCCGAGCTGCACCACGTTCCAAACAGTTCTCCAAGGGGAAGTTAGGGGCTAGAGCCTCTGCGATGATCTGTTGTCGGGCTACCCAAGACTGATCACAGGACACTCGGATAGCGGACACGACTCCTATCAATGCCAGGTGGTCTAGCTCAAACCCTTCACCGAACATCAGTTCAGGAGTGAATGGCGGAATGTCCAAATGTTGAAAGACACAGGGTAGGGCTCCTGACCCCTGCACCAGAGCACCGAAGATCTTGGGGCTGTCGGCCGGACCCCATACCCTGATGTGGCCCCTACGTCTGGTATCTCGCGGTGATTCATCTCTACGAGATCTCCGAGGTGGTGTAAACTCTCCTGTTCCCATGTACTCTGACTCTTCAGCATCCTCTGCCATGTTCCAGTCATCAGCCTGAGACTCCCCAGCTGATTGCTGATCATGGTGATGAAGTGACCATAAGTGAGGGCTCGTTTGCACCCTGGCTTCATCACGTACGCCGGTGCCTCCAACTGCGCCTTCAACCTCCTCCCCGATCGGGTCGAGGTCTGCTGGCTCATGGTCTCTTACTTGTTCGATTGTTCCTCCGGGTACAGCAGGATCCAAAATTGCATCAAGGGACATTGCCGATAGGTCAATGTCACCGAACAGACCTCCTCCGTCTGGTCCAACAAGCCCTCCAGGGGCGACTCGGTCTGGCTGGGCAGCGCGCCGGGGACTGGACCGAAGAGGTCCTGCTAACATCCCGGGAGGCCGTCCCAGGCTGTCGGCTTGAGCGGAGACCTTGGCCCGTTCAGGGGGCTCCTGTTGTCAAGCCGGATCAGACATGAGAGATGGGTTTTAAGTAGCAACTGATAACAACGATTTTTTTTTTTTTAATACGATCTATTGGATAGTCTCCATATGTGCATTCAACCACAGGCCTGCTGAGGTTAGCCATGGTACCCATTTCTTCGCTCTTTGAGTTAACACTTCTGGATGGCGATACTTATAGAACTCCCAGACGCGATCAAGAAGCCATGGGTGCGAAATATCTGCACACCACTCGTTGATCTTGCAGATATCATCTAAGTTGAGGTCGTAATCTGTCGACCCACGAGAGTTGGCATCTGCACAGTGAACCCATAATCCCATGATGTAAATTGGAACAGCACGATGGTCAGATGGCATAAGGTTGCTGAGCCGTCGTGCCTGACTACAGGTAAGCTCAAGGTCGGCAGAAAGCCACCTGTTCACTGCTATGCTCCACAGGTATAAATCAAAGGCGTTTAAAGAGGTCCGTGTGGCTGCACTGGCCGCGTGTGAGGTCCAAATAGGGTTATTCCAATGATCGCTCTGAAACAACAATTGTAGGCCGGTATCTGATGTGTGTGGCATCATGCAACTTTGGATGACTTCAGGTGTTGACTCATCCGCTATTGTCTCAGCCAGATAATAGATAACCGGGCATATCCCATACGTAAGCCCGACAACACGTGAACAATTCCATGCGAGGACGAGATCGTTCTCTGTTAGTGCGTCCTCCTCTGCACGAACCCTGTACCCATCGCCAACTGTTGATCCGCGTAATACCGGTCGATAGTCACCAATTATGGGTTGATTTTGGTGCAACCCGTGAAGTTTCCATAATTTGGATTCCATCATATATGAACGAACTGAAACACAAGTGAGGAACCAGACAAAGCGCAGCCTGAAGACCCCTTTATGATGGACACAAACTTTGAATTTGGCGTTCCCTCGCCCGGACGCAGGTCACCGGGGTCCCACTCTGGAGCCAGGCCTGGAGGTGGGGCACGATGGCGAGCGCCTGGTGGCCGGGCTTTTAACCACGGAGCCGGCCGGGCTCAGCCCGAAGAGGAGACGTGGATTCTCCTTCCAATGGGTTCACCACCTGTCGGAGGGGCCAAAGGGGTCGGGTGCTGTGTGTTACGGGCGGCGGCCGAGGGAGGCGACCCTGGAGGTCTGATCCTCGGCTGCAGAAGCTCTTGGGACGTGGAACGTCTCCTCTCTGGTGGGGAAGGAGCCGGAGCTGGTGTGCGAGGCTGAGAGGTTTCGGCTAGAAATAGTCGGCCTCACCTCGACGCATGGCTCTGGTTCCGGAACCAGTCTCCTTGAGAGGGGCTGGACGTACTTCCACTCTGGAGTTGCCCACGGCGAGAGGCGCCGGGCAGGAGTGGGCATACTTGTTGCCCCCCATCTTGGCGCCTGCACGTTGGGGTTTACCTCGGTGAACGAGAGGGTAGCCTCCCTCCGCCTACGGGTGGGGGGACGGGTTCTGATTGTTGTCTGTGCTTACGGGCCGAACAACAGTTCAGATTACCCCCCTTCTTGGAGTCCTTAGAGGGGGAACTGGAGATGCCCCTCTTGGGGACTCCCTTGTACTGCTGGGGGACTTCAACGCTCTCGTGGGCAATGGCAGTGAGACCTGGAGGGGCGTGGTTGGGAGGAACGGCCCCCCTGATCTGAACTCGAGTGGTGTTCTGTTGTTGGACTTCTGTGCTCGTCACGGTTTGTCCATCACGAACACCATGTTCAAGCATAAGGGTGTCCATACGTGCACTTGGCACCAGGACACCCTAGGCCGCAGTTCGATGATCGATATTTTGTCGTCGTTTCATCGGATCTGTGGCCGTATGTCTTGGACACTCGGGTGAAGAGAGGGGCGGAGCTGTCCACTGACCACTACCTGGTGGTGAGTTGGCTCCGGTGGTGGGGGAGGAAACCGGTCAGACCTGGCAGGCCCAAACATGTAGTGAGGGTCTGCTGGGAACGTCTGGCGGAGTCCCCTGTGAGACGGAGCTTCAACTCCCACCTCCGGCAGACCTTCGAACACGTTCCGGGGGAGGTGGGGGACATTGAGTCTGAGTGGACCATGTTCCGTGCCTCCATCGCCGAGGCGGCTTATCGGAGCTGTGGCCGCAAGGTCATTGGTGCCTGTCGCGGCGGCAACCCCCAAACCCGTTGGTGGACACCTTCGGTGAGGGATGCTGTCAAGCTGAAGGTCCTATGGGGCCTTTTTGGCCTGTGGGACTCCAGAAGCAGCTGATGGTACCAGCGGGCGAAGCGGCATGCGGCTCGGGTGGTCGCTGAGGCCAAAACTCGGGCGTGGGAGGAGTTTGGCGAGGCCATGGAGAAAGACTTCCGCACGGCTTCGAGGCGATTCTGGTCCACCATC
Source organism: Poecilia picta (assembly GCA_033032245.1). Classification (NCBI taxonomy): domain Eukaryota; kingdom Metazoa; phylum Chordata; class Actinopteri; order Cyprinodontiformes; family Poeciliidae; genus Poecilia; species Poecilia picta. The sequence continues at coordinate 25,908,126 of CM065371.1, forward strand.
CGGCGTCTCAGGAGGGGGAAGCAGTGCAGCACCAACACTGTTTATAGTGGGGATGGTGTGCTGCTGACCTCGACTCGGGATGTTGTGGGTCGGTGGGCGGAATACTTCGAAGACCTCCTCCATCCCACCAACATGCCTTCTGTTGAAGAAGCTGAGCCTGTGGACTCTGGGTTGGGCTCTCCAATCTCTGGGGACGAGGTCACTGAGGTGGTCAAAAAGCTCCTCGGTGGCCTCAGGGCCCCGGGGGTGGATGAGATCCGCCCGGAGTTCCTTAAGGTTCTGGATGTTGTAGGGTTGTGTTGGCTCATGCGACTCTGCAATATTGCATGGACATCGGGGGCAGTTCCTCTGGATTGGCAGACCGGGGTGGTGGTCCCCCTGTTTAAAAAGGGGGACCGGAGGGTGTGCTCCAATTACAGAGGGGTCACACTCTTAAGCCTCCCTGGAAAGGTCTATTCAGGGGTCCTGGAGAGGAGGGTCCGTCGGATAGTCGAACCTCGGATTCAGGAAGAGCAGTGTGGTTTTCGTCCTGGTCGTGGAGCACTGGACCAGCTCTACATCCTCAGCAGGTCCTGGAGGGTTCTGGGAGTTCGCCCAACCAGTCTACATGTGTTTTGTGGACTTGGAGAAGGCGTTCGACCGTGTCCCTCAGGGGGCCTTGTGGTGGTTCTCCGGGAGTATGGGGTACCGGGCCCTTTGATACGGGCTGTCAGGTCCCTGTATGACCGGTGTCAGAGTCTGGTCCGCATTGCCGGCAGTAAGTCGGGCTCGTTTCCGGTGAGAGTTGGACTCCGCCAAGGCTGCCCTTTGTCACCGATTCTGTTCATTACTTTCATGGACAGAATTTCTAGGCGCAGCCGAGGTGTTGAGGGGATCCGTTTTGGTGGCCTTAGGATCGCATCTCTGCTTTTTGCGGATGATGTGGTCCTGATGGCTTCATCAGATCGTGATCTGCGGCTCTCGCTGAAACGGTTCGCGGCCGAGTGTGAAGCGGCCGGGATGAGGCTCAGTGCCTCCAAATCCGAGGCCATGGTCTTGAGCCGGAAAAGGGTAGAGTGCCTTCTCCGGGTCAGGGGGGTCGTCCTGCCTCAAGTGGAGGAGTTTAAGTATCTGGGGATCTTGTTCACGAATGAGGGAAGAAGGAGATCGACAGGAGAATTGGGGCAGCGTCTGCCGTGAAGCGGCGTGAAGCGGCGCTGTACCGGTCCGTCGTGGTGAAGAGAGAGCTGAGTCAAAAGGCGAAGCTCTTGATTTACTGGTCGATCTACGTTCCCACCCTCATCTATGGTCATGAGATTTGGGTCATGACCAAAAGAGCGAGATCACGGATACAAGCGGCCGAAATGGGTTTCCTCCGCAGGGTGGCCGGGCTCTCCCTTAGAGATAGGGTGAGAAGCTCGGTCATCCGGGAGGGACTCAAAGTAGAGCCGCTGCTCCTCCACATCGAGAGGAGCCAGTTGAGGCTCGGGCATCTGGTCAGGATGCCTCCTGGACGCCTCCCTGGTGAGGTGTTCCGGGCACGTCCCACCGGGAGGAGGCCCCGAGGAAGACCCAGGACACGCTGGAGGGACTATGTCTCTCAGCTGGCCTGGGAACGCCTTGGGGTTCCCCCGGAGGAGCTGGAAGAAGTGGCTGGGGAGAGGGAAGTCTGGGCCTCCCTTCTGAAGCTGCTGCCCCCGCGACCCGATCCCGGAGAAGCGGAAGAAAATGGATGGATGGATGGATGGATGAAACACAAGAACACACAACTATGTACATGAGCCAAGTAGTCTAATCTACTGTGATGATTGGATGGTCTCCAAACAGCTGGTTCAGCCTTCAGAGCCTTCCACCGTCTCCACTTGCTTGAGTCACTTGTGGACTGCGAACCCGGAGGAGGCGTCTACTAATCATCTGGTCCCTGATCAGTTGTTTCCCGACTTTACATCCGGCAACAATAACCGATATAGCAGTAGAGGCCATCCAACATAACATAACAGTAGCAACAAGTGCTGATGCGTAATGGTCAAACACCCAGATGTAGTTGACTAGTTCTTTCCATACGTCCCTGCGTGGGATTGAAAGCACTGGAGAGCCCTCTCTAAGGGCCGTTTCTGGCTCAGAACGCGCCTCTGGGCAGTCAGGAAGGTTATGGCAGTTGGTGATGGACAACATGGTCTGTTGGAGCGACTCAACTTGGTGGCGTTCATACATACCGGTGGCATGTTGAGGCATGAAGCCAGGCGAGTGGACGCTTGCGTCGGTCTTCGGATCCAACTGGTCGGGCGACGAGACTTGTACGAGCGTAGGTGTTACTGCATACCAATGGGGACCAAGTTTTAGCCGAGGAGGCATGGATGGAGTACATGGGATCCTGTCCGATGTCTCTGTCAGTATGTGAGTTATTGATGCTCTAAACATCGGCCGGCCCTTGACAATCACTGGGAGATCATTGAAACTATCTTCGGTCTCTCGGATAGTTACTGAAACGGGTGGACACCTCACGAGATAGAGTACTTCGCCTTTTAGTTTGAGGAAAGTCCCTGGATCAGTCACGGCCCACCTGGATCCCCTCGTCCGGGCTATTGACAGTTGATTCTCCAGGATTAGTTTGCGCAGCAGGCAGTCCTGAGTGACAACGTCAACAACTAAATCTCTCATGGTTCTGTAGGCTGCATGAGTCGAGTAGAGGACCTGCGTCTCAAGGAGCAGGGTTAAGTCGATATTCTTTGGGTCCACAATAAATGGGTCACGCCATTTAGGACCTAGAGTCGACATGCGAACCACAAAGACACGACTATGAGTAGTAGCCAATACGCTCCAGCCACAGAATGTCTGCGTCCCTGTAATCTGAAGGGCAAACGTTCGAGATTCCGTCTCTATCACCACCAAGGTAGGCTTGTTGTTCACGGATACAAGAGTTGCAACTCCATAATACAAAGTGTCAGCGTTCTCTGAGATGCAACCTTTTTGTGTGCGGTTGTGCCAGGCAATGTCTCTGTGGTCACTATCTCTACAATATCCAGATGATAGTGAGCACTCGATCCCTGACTGACCAACTACCAGTCTGTCAGTTGGTACAATAGCCGTAGAATCAATCTCTCTAAGTGTGATGGTGTACTGCGCACCAATGACAACGCTGGTATGATATGTTTGACCGTCAAAGAATCGGGTGCCTTTACACGAGCCCTCGCTCCATAATGACCCTTTCTGCACAGTGAATCGGGAGTTTGTCCCAAGGTCCAGGTCTTTGAACGTGTTGCCAAGGTGTGAGAATACACGAGAGAGGTGGAGCTCGAGACATGATTCCCGACCAATGAATATTCGTCGAGTATGTGCTCGGTTGGGGATTGGAGTTAGAACACCAGTGCCTGCCAGTGTAGAGCTACGTCGATATAACACCTGATGATATGTGATGTCACATGTCAGAACATCAACAGGGATGTACTGGCGAGTTTGGAGGATGAGAATTGGTGTGTTTCGTGTGTCGGTGGTATTTTGTGGTCTTCCTTGGCCGTTGGCACAAGGTTTGACCTAGGTTGCGTCGACCGCCTTGTGAGGTAAGAGAGGCTCCAGTTCGAGATAATAACAATGATCTGAGTGTTTTGGAATATTAGGAATGGATTGTCTCCCGAGGTGTCTAGTATTGATGTCTATGGTGGGAGCAGTTTGACGTCGCGTCCCAGAAAAAAGCTGCGCAAACTCAGTGCGCTCAGAACATAAGCCCCGCCCTAAACTTAAATGCTCGTGATCTGATTGGTTAAGACAGTTCGCCCTGGTGTAGTAGGCGGAGCTACTACGATGTGGCGACTGATTCTCCAACGGAACCGTTACCAAGGGAGCAGAGGACGAACCGAACTGAACCGACTGCTTATGAACCCAAACACCGACCCGAAACGTCAGAAATGGACCAACGGAACCAGTTAAAGAACAGAACCGGAGCTGCGAGCTGGACTTTTAGCGGGGAGCCAACATGGGGGTCCTGGGAGAACCGGGGCACCTCTGAGGAACAGTTCCGGTCCCGAACGGTTCTTCTGGAGCAGCGCGGGGAGGTTCAGCAGGTGAGTCCGGTCCACAAGTATGTTCTGTCTTTGTTTAATTAGTTAAAAACAATCATTTTTATGACACTTATCATTTTCATTTAATGCTAATCATGAAAATAATTTAGTTTAAAATACCATTAAATTATTCGTTTCAATATTTTTGAAATACAGTTAAAAGATATGTAACCACATTATAAATTTATTGGGAGAATTTAAAAAATAAGTTAAAGCAGAAAAATAATTTAATTGTTATTTCCATTAAGATAATCCAGTCTGACTGAAACTAATGTTCTGAATCACTGACTGTTTTCTATCTGTTGCTTTATTCCTCACTCATTATCCCTGAGTGTGAGAGTGTGTGTGTGTGTGAGTGTGTGTGTGTGTGTGTGTGTGTGAGAGTGTGTGTGTGAGAGAGTGTGTGTGTGTGTGTGTGTGTGTGTGAGAGTGTGTGAGAGTGTGTGAGTGTGTGTGTGTGACCTTAGAGTCTGACCTTTGACACCGTCCTCATGAAACAATCAGCTCCATCCCTTATTGTTTCCTGTCCATCGGTTTAATGAAATAAAATGATCTGATGGTTCCGACCCGAGACTCTCCGATCCACCAGAACCAACCAGAACCAGATGATTTTTCTCAACAGGTCAAATAGTGACCTGATTAAATGCATCGGAAATTACAGTTTCAACCGTTTTTTCTGTACATGAATATTTAATAAATACTTAATAAATACCAGATTAAAGCAGATAAGAACATTTATTTACTGAAATTTCAACATTTTATTTAAAAGTTCCTGAAAAAAGTCTGGAAAGGGTGTTTTGATTTTTCCTTTTGATGATTTCCAACAATTTTCCTCCAGATAATTTAATTTTCAAGGAGTATTTATTAATTCTTCACATATGAAAAACCCATCCATCCATTTTCCTACACCCTTGTCCCTTGATGGGGTCGGGAGGTGCTGGTGCCGATCTCCGGCTGGCGTTCCGGGCGGGGGGTGGGGTCGGGGGTCACCCTGGGTGGGTCGCCAGTCTGTCGCAGGGCAACACAGGGACACACACAGGACAGACAACCATGCACACACACACTCACACCTAGGGGCAATTTGGACAGACCAATTAACCTGACAGTCATGTTTTTGGACTGTGGGAGGAAACCGGAGTACCCGGAGAAAACCCACCATGCACAGGGAGAACATGCAAACTCCATGCAGAAAGGCCAAATCGAACCAAGAACCTTCTTGCTGCAAGGCAACAGCTCTACCAGCTGCGCCACTGTGCAGCCCATATGAAAAACCATTAAAATAAATTTGTAACAAAAATTAACATTTTTCCTTTTGCTGTACATAATTTCATTGCACAAAAGGAGTAAAGAAACAAAAACAAAAAACTTAGTCAACAATACTACAAAGAAGAAGAGTCTCCCCCTGTTGTGTGATTTTTGTTTATTTTTTTCTTTTATAATTTCTATGTATCGTTTGATCTTTCCTTTTGGTTGTACTCTAATAACATCAACAACAATATAAATAAAGTTATAAAGAATATAGATATATTTGCTGCATTAAACTGGATGTGTTTATATCCCAGTGTCGTGTTTCCATGTCCTCCAGGTTCTCCATGTCCTCCATGTCCTCCAGGTTCTCCATGTCCTCCAGGTCCTCCATGTCCTCCAGGTTCTCCATGTCCTCCAGGTTCTCCATGTCCTCCAGGTTCTCCAGGTCCTCCATGTCCTCCAGGTTCTCCAGGTCCTCCATGTCCTCCATGTCCTCCATGTCCTGTCTGACCCTCCGTCTCCGTCTCAGTCCAGATCCAGCTGTTGCTCCGGTCACAGTAAAAATGCCGGTGTTGAATTAACACCCAAAAGTGTCTATGTGTCCCAGTCAGATGGTGTTAAATTCAACACTACAGAGAGTCACATTAACATTACAGCAGTGTTAGTGTTAAAACATATTAAAAGTAACACCAGTGTAGTGTTGATCACTAAACATAATGTGGTGTTAAAAAAGTAAATAATTGACCCACAAGGTGTCAATATCCATCAAATCCAGTGGAAAATATTCAATCAATACACAGAAATGGAAACTTTAACTTTTCTTAAACCCATTTCAGTTTATAGACCAAAGTTAATTTAACAATAAAAAATGGGTGTCAATCTTTTAACACTTTCAAAAGTGTTACTTTAACACCAGCTGACTTGGACACATATTGACCCTTTGGGGTGTTAATTCAACCCCGGCATGTTTACAGTGTTCCCTCCGCCGGCCCGTCCTCCATCGGGTTCCTGCGGTTCTGATGGCTTCACCACTTACTCCACGTCTCCGTTTGGTTCCTGGTCGACTCCCTGATCCGACATCCAGATATTTAAGGTCATTTTAGCCACAAGAGGCTGAAAAATGTGACATTTAACTTAATTTAGTTGAAATGTTTTGGTTTATAAATCCAGGTTTGTGTTTCATACAGTCATCCGACACCGAGGTCACCAGAATCGATCAGCATCATTGATATTAACGCCGGTTCGATAACCGGGTCAAAGGTCACTGCAGCTTTTATTGACGATGGTTTTCGTCTCTGGGTAATTTTCATTTGTAAGTTTTAAAGCATCGACTCTGAACCCAGACACTGTAAATGTTCCCTGGTTTCTTCTGGACTGTAACAGTTTAAGGGTTTAAATCTCCGCCGGTCGGCATATCGACATTGTTTTGTGTTGCTGTTGTTGTTTCAGGCCCTGAATCTCCATCAGACAGTTTAAATGTCCCGTTTTTCTTCCTCTTCATGTGGTTTCTGTCTGGATCTGGCCATAAGCAGCTGCTGCTGTTTCTGTTTTTACTCATAATTGGACTTGTTGAGTCATCTGGGTGAGTCGCGGTGAAAAGGCCCGACTTGTTTACCCGCTGCTGCGCCGCGGTTCCGGCCGCGGCCACCAGGGGGCGCGCCGCCCGTTCAGGCGCGTTTTAACGCCCGTTTTGGTGACGTGTCTCCAGAGGAAGTATAAAACCTGATTCCTTCTGTGTTTTTGTTTGAGTAACTTTGTTTTTAGTCGCTTCAGTCGCTGCTGACATGAAAATAAAAACTTTTTGGGTTTGAATTGACGTCGTTGATCCTGAATGTTTGACGTCATCGGCACGTTTTCCAGCGGCTCCTGACGTAGAGAGAGTGAGTGAGTGAGTGAGTGAGTGAGTGAGTGAGTGAGTGAGTGAGTGAGTGATGTGTGTGTGTGTGTGTGTGTGTGTGTGTGTGTGTGGGAGCAGCGCTGAGAAAGGATGACTCAGCAGTTTGAGGTTCTCAGTGAAACCTGAAAGGAACCAGTTTGGAGAACCAGATCCTCCTCTTCTTCCTCCTCCTCCTCCTCCTCTTCCTCCTCCTCCTCCTCCTCTTCCTCCTCCTCCTCCTCTTCCTTCTCTTCCTCCTCCTCTTCCTCCTCCTCTTCCTCCTCCTCCTCCTCTTCCTTCTCCTCCCTCTTCCTCCTCCTCCTCTTCTTCCTTCTCCTCCTCTTCCTCCTCCTCCTCTTCTTCCTCCTCCTCCTCTTCCTCCTCCTCTTCCTTCTCCTCCTCTTCCTTCTCCTCTTCCTCCTCCTCCTCTTCCTCCTCCTCCTCCTCCTCTTCTTCCTCTTCCTCCTCCTCCTCTTCCTCCTCCTCCTCCTCCTCTTCCTCCTCCTCCTCCTCTCTCCTCCTCTTCCTCTCCTCCCTTCCTCCTCCTCCTCTTCTTCCTCCTCCTCCTCTTCCTTCTCTTCCTCCTCCTCTTCCTCCTCCTCTTCCTCCTCCTCCTCCTCTTCCTTCTCCTCCTCTTCCTCCTCCTCCTCTTCTTCCTTCTCCTCCTCTTCCTCCTCCTCCTCTTCTTCCTCCTCCTCCTCTTCCTCCTCCTCTTCCTTCTCCTCTTCCTCCTCCTCCTCTCCTCCTCCTCCTCCTCTCTTCTCTTCCTCCTCCTCCTCTTCCTTCTCTTCCTCCTCCTCTTCCTCCTCCTCTTCCTCCTCCTCCTCCTCTTCCTTCTCCTCCTCTCCTTCCTCCTCCTCTTCTTCCTCCTCCTCCCTCTTCCTCCTCCTCTTCCTTCTCCTCCTCTTCCTTCTCCTCTTCCTCCTCCTCCTCTTCCTTCTCCTCCCTCTTCCTTCTCTTCCTCCTCCTCCTCCTCTTCCTTCTCCTCCTCTTCCTCCTCCTCCTCCTCTTCCTTCTCCTCCTCTTCCTTCCTCCTCCTCCTCTTCCTCTCCTCCTCTTCCTCCTCCTCTCCTCCTCCTCTCTTCCTCTTCCTCCTCCTCTTCCTCCTCCTCCTCTTCTTCCTTCTCCTCCTCTTCCTCCTCCTCCTCTTCCTTCTCTCCCTCTTCCTCCTCCTCTCTTTCCTCTTCTCCTCCTCTTCCTTCCTCTTCTCTCTCTTCCTCCTCCTCCTCTTCCTCTTCCTTCTCTTCTCTCCTCCTCCTCTTCCTTCTCCTCTTCCTCCTCCTCCTCCTCTTCCTTCTCCTCCTCTCCTCCTCCTCTCCTCCTCCTCCTCCTCTTCCTTCTCCTCCTCTTCCTCTTCCTCCTCTTCTTCCTCCTCCTCCTCTTCCTCCTCCTCCTCCTCTTCCTCCTCCTCCTCTTCCTCCTCCTCCTCCTCCCTCCTCTCCTCTTCTTCTCCTCCTCCTCCTCCTCCTCCTCCTCCCCTTCTTCTTGAGATGCTCCTGGTTCCTGCTGAGCCTGGAAAAACCTGGAGCTCCGTCTACAGATTCTCCATGTTTGGATCAAAGGAGAAACTTTATCCAAACTTTTCATCCATCATGATTTTTCTCTCCCGTCTAGGTTTTTATTTCTTTTTCCTATTTTCACCCGTTTTTCTTTTCTTCCTCAGTATTGTCCTCCTCTTCCTCCTGTCCATCCGTCTTCCTCTCCTCTGGTTTCCTCCTGTCCTGCAGCTGCGTCTTCTTCTTCTTCTCGTATTTAAAATCTGACATTAAAGCCCCACAAACGGCTGTTTTATGTACAATATGTACAACATTTATTATAATTAATATATAAAATAGACAATGTACTTAAATTTTCACAATAGAAAAAATACAGGTAATAAATACAAAAACCATTTTTTGTTTTGCAGGTATTACAAAACATCCAGCAAGATTGGAAGAACGTTAAGATACGGGGAATAAATGCTCACAAACAGACGCGTCTCAGTCTGCAGCGCGTCGGTGTCCTCAGGCCAACATGTCCAACCTGTCCAACATGTCTCTGTGTCCTCAGATCAACCTGTCCAACATGTCTCTGTGTCCTCAGATCAACCTGTCCAACATGTCTCCGTCTCCTCAGGTCAACATGTCCAACATGTCTCTGTGTCCTCAGGCCAACATGTCCAACATGTCCAACATGTCTCCGTCTCCTCAGGTCAACCTGTCCAACATGTCTCTGTGTCCTCAGGTCAACCTGTCCAACATGTCCAACATGTCTCTGTCTCCTCAGGTCAACCTGTCCAACATGTCTCTGTGTCCTCAGATCAACCTGTCCAACATGTCTCTGTGTCCTCAGGTCAACCTGTCCAACATGTCTCCGTCTCCTCAGGTCAACATGTCCAACATGTCTCTGTGTCCTCAGATCAACCTGTCCAACATGTCCAACATGTCTCTGTGTCCTCAGATCAACCTGTCCAACATGTCTCCGTCTCCTCAGGTCAACCTGTCCAACATGTCTCTGTGTCCTCAGGTCAACCTGTCCAACATGTCTCTGTCTCCTCAGGTCAACATGTCCTCTTCCTCTCTGCACTTTCTCTTCCAGCCTCCACTTCCTGTTTCCTTCTCTTCCGCCATCTTTCTTTAGCTTTCCATCTTCTTCTTCTTCTTCTTTTAAACAAACATCGTAGAAAAATAAATGTCCGTCCCTGGAATCTGCTGCGACCAGCTGGTACAAATATGGCAATAAAACACAAACAGGAAACGATCACACACCAATATGGCCGCCGGCTCTGAGTGCTTCTACGCAGCTAATCGTCGACGTTTCGTCGCCACACGACACGGTGATAATAGTTAGACGTGAGAATCTTCTCAGACTAGTCGTAAGTACTTTTTCGAAAACATGTAGAACATCACAGCACTCGTTAGCTTGTCTTTTCAGAATATCTACCTTTAAATACAAATAAAATATAGAATATATATATATATATATATATCTCTTAAAAATGTCTCTCAACATTTTTGTCTCTGCAGCACAAAGTTACAAATAACACAAAACTGGAATGTTTCAGAGGATTAGCATGGAGGCGAGCAGGAGCCTGGATGGAGCTGAAGAACCCGAGTTACTGCACATGTATGACGTTTCAGGCGCCGCGGCTCTAAAACAGGAAAGGATTAGCGGTTAGCTTCTGCTTTTCTCTGTCTGGGTTCTGCGTGAGGCGAAGGCACTGCGCTGGTGACCGCCAAGATGGAGGAGAAACCGGACAGCTAACGGTCACTGCTAGGCTAATAGCCATGCTAATCTGGACGGGATCAGAATACGACAGAACCCAGAACTTCAGACAGGAAGTGGGCGTTTCCAAAGAACAAAGGCCACACCTGATTGGAGGAAATTAAAACATCGTTTCACGTGCTTTTTAACTTTAGCTTAGCTAGCGCTAGCTCACTTCTCTGACTGGACTTGAGTCTTCCGGTTTAGTTTCAAAATAAGAGCTTCAACATCAGCGATTTTTAAGTAGGGAGGTCCAAATGTCGACAGGTTGCTGTGACACACAAAAAACAACAAAATCCGTTTTGATTTCTGAAATAATGTGAAACAGAAATAAAAAAATGTAAAAATATTAAACTGCAGTCACTGCAGATGAATGATTTGAGTCAGAGGTGAGCAGATTGATCCCAAATATCAATAATATTAGTTTCAAATTCCCTCTTGAAACGTTTTCTCAAATCTAACTCAAATAAAATGTTGATTTATTTTAATATTTTGCCCTTTGTTTTGGGAAAAAGCACAAAGTTACTTTGTTTTCCACTGTTTCTGCTCATCATAATATATTATAAAACTCTTTCTGTCCACATGAACAGCTGAAGGCCAGAAGTGTGACGGTAATAAAAAGTATCGGTATCTTTCCTTCACTCGCTGTTGGACCGACAGTTTCAGTTTCCGCTGCTGGAACGAGCCAATCAGAGTCTGCGCCGAGGAACCGCCCACTTCCTGTCTGCAGTACAGCGGTCCAGTAACTCCGGGTCGGTCCGGGACGGGTGACTTCCTGCTCCGGGGCAGAAAAGCGAAGCTGCAGCTGTTGCCAGGCAACGCCGCACACTTTGCTGCACTGAGGTAAATCACTTCGGCGTGACGTGAAAAGGTGCAGACAGCATGTTGAGTCCGGTCCTGCTGATCCCGTCGGTGTTGGTTCTGAAGCTCGGTTGTGTGTGTTTGCGTTGCAGACCACCTGACCCCCCCCCCCCGGTTCCGGTTCCGGTTCCCCTACGACGGCTCCTGCTCTCGCTGTTGCTGCGGCTGCTGCGGACTCTTGACGATGGTGATGACGGAGGCGGTGTTGAGGCGCGGCGCCGTGGCCAGCAGCGCGGCGCCGCCGCCGCCGGCCTCCAGGCCGCGGGCGAAGCGCTGCAGGGCGGCCAGCCGCGCCCCCAGCCCCTCCAGCTCCTTCCGCATGCCGGCGTTCTCGGCGCCCAGCCGCTCCACCTCCCGCTGCAGCTCCATCTTCTGCTGCTCCAGCGCCTCCCGCTGGGAGACGCGCTTGACGCGGCAGCTGGCCGCGTAGCCGCGGTTCTTCAGGGTCCGCCGGCGCTGCTTCAGCTTCTGGATCTCCTCGCGGGACAAACCCCGCAGGTGGAGGTTCAGCTCCCGCACGGACAGCGACATCAGCTCGCTGTCCGACAGGAAGGGGACGTTCTCACCGCACTCCTGCTTCACCTGGCGGGGGACACAGAGCAGGACCGTCGGTGACCCTCAGCTCGCTAACGACGACTAGCTTTAGCTGTCAGGTTCTTAGCACAGCGCTGTAAATCTTCACTGTTAAAGAAAAAGGGATGCAGGTCGTTGCTACTAAGTGTCATGCTAGCTAGCGTGACTTTGACATCTGTAACATGTAGATGTTCTGTGGAATTTGGTGGGTTCAGTTACAAAATTTTTTAAAAAAAATCGACCCAAACATCAACTGACAGAACAAAAGTAGAGCAGGAGGTTAAATTAGCTAATCTACCACGGATGTGTTAGCTTAGCTAATAGCAGTGAAAGCTAATCTACGGATGTGTTAGCTTAGCTAATAGACATCCATCCATCCATCCATCCATCCATCCATTTTCTTCCGCTTATCCTGGTCGGGTCGCGGGGGCAGCAGCTTCAGAAGGGAGGCCCAGACTTCCCTCCCCAGCCACTTCTTCCAGCTCCTCCAGGAACCCCAAGGCGTCCCAGGCCAGCCGAGAGACATAGTCCCTCCAGCGTGTCCTGGGTCTTCCTCGGGGCCTCCTCCCGGTGGGACGTGCCCGGAACACCTCACCAGGGAGGCGTCCAGGAGGCATCCTGACCAGATGCCCGAGCCTCAACTGGCTCCTCTCGACGTGGAGGAGCAGCGGCTCTACTTTGAGTCCCTCCCGGATGACCGAGCTTCTCACCCTATCTCTAAGGGAGAGCCCGGCCACCCTGCGGAGGAAACCCATTTCGGCCGCTTGTATCCGTGATCTCGTTCTTTCGGTCATGACCCAAAGCTCATGACCATAGATGAGGGTGGGAACGTAGATCGACCGGTAAATCGAGAGCTTCGCCTTTTGACTCAGCTTCTCTTCACCACGACGGACCGGTACAGCGCCGCTTCACGGCAGACGCCGCCCCAATCCGCCTGTCGATCTCCCGCTCCCTTCTTCCCTCATTCATGAACAAGATCCCCAGATACTTAAACTCCTCCACTTGAGGCAGGACGACCCCCCTGACCCGGAGAAGGACCTCTACCCTTTTCCGGCTCAAGACCATGGCCTCGGATTTGGAGGCACTGAGCCTCATCCCGGCCGCTTCACACTCGGCCGCGAACCGTTTCAGCGAGAGCCGCAGATCACGATCTCATGAAGCCATCAGGACCACATCATCCGCAAAAAGCAGAGATGATCCTAAGGCCACCAAAACGGATCAACACCTCGGCTGGTCTAGAGATTCTGTCCATGAAAGTAATGAACAGAATCGGTGACAAAGGGCAGCAGCCTTGGCGGAGTCCAACTCTCACCGGAAACGAGCCCAACTTACTGCCGGCAATGCGGACCAGACTCTGACACCGGTCATACAGGGACCTGACAGCCCGTATCAAAGGGCCCGGTACCCCATACTCCCGGAGAACCCCCCACAAGGCCCCCCGAGGGACACGGCCGAACGCCTTCTCCAAGTCCACAAAACACATGTAGACTGGTTGGGCAAACTCCCAGAACCCTCCAGGACCTGCTGAGGGTGTAGAGCTGGTCCAGTGCTCCACGACCAGGACGAAAACCACACTGCTCTTCCTGAATCCGAGGTTCGACTATCCGACGGACCCTCCTCTCCAGGACCCCTGAATAGACCTTTCTAGGGAGGCTTAAGAGTGTGACCCCTCTGTAATTGGAGCACACCCTCCGGTCCCCCTTTTTAAATAGGGGGACCACCACCCCGGTCTGCCAATCCAGAGGAACTGCCCCCGATGTCCATGCGATATTGCAGAGTCGTGTGAGCCAACACAACCCTACAACATCCAGAGCACTAAGGAACTCCGGGCGGATCTCATCCACCCCCGGGGCCCTGCCACCGAGTAGTTTTTTGACCACCTCGTAGACTTCGTCCCCAGAGATTGGAGAACCCAACTCAGGGTCCACAGGCTCAGCTTCTTCAACAGAAGGCATGTTGGTGGGATTGAGGAGGTCTTCGAAGTATTCCGCCCACCGACCCACAACATCCCCAGTCGAGGTCAGCAGCACACCATCCCCACTATAAACAGTGTTGGTGCTGCACTGCTTCCCCCTCCTGAGACGCCGGATGGTGGACCAGAATCGCCTCGAAGCCGTGCGGAAGTCTTTCTCCATGGCCTCGCCAAACTCCTCCCACGCCCGAGTTTTGGCCTCAGCGACCACCCGAGCCGCATGCCGCTTCGCCCGCCGGTACCCATCAGCTGCTTCTGGAGTCCCACAGGCCAAAAAGACCCCATAGGACTCCTTCTTCAGCTTGACAGCATCCCTCACCGAAGGTGTCCACCAACGGGTTCGGGGGTTGCCGCCACGACAGGCACCAACGACCTTGCAGCCACAGCTCCGATAAGCCGCCTCGGCCATGGAGGCACGGAACATGGTCCACTCAGACTCCATGTTCCCCACCTCCCCCGGAACGTGTTCGAAGTTCTGCCGGAGGTGGGAGTTGAAGCTCCGTCTCACAGGGGACTCCGCCAGACGTTCCCAGCAGACCCTCACTACACGTTTGGGCCTGCCAGGTCTGACCGGCTTCCTCCCCCACCACCGGAGCCAACTCACCACCAGGTAGTGGTCAGTGGACAGCTCCGCCCCTCTCTTCACCCGAGTGTCCAAGACATACGGCCGCAGATCCGATGAAACGACGACAAAATCGATCATCGAACTGCGGCCTAGGGTGTCCTGGTGCCAAGTGCACGTATGGACACCCTTATGCTTGAAAATGGTGTTCGTGATGGACAAACCGTGACGAGCACAGAAGTCCAACAACAGAACACGACTCGAGTTCAGATCAGGGGGGCCGTTCCTCCCAACCACGCCCCTCCAGGTCTCACTGTCATTGCCCACGTGAGCGTTGAAGTCCCCCAGCAGAACAAGGGAGTCCCCAGGAGGGGCATCTCCAGTACCCCCTCTAAGGACTCCAAGAAGGGTGGGTAATCTGAACTGTTGTTCGGCCCGTAAGCACAGACAACAGTCAGAACCCGTCCCCCCACCCGTAGGCGGAGGGAGGCTACCCTCTCGTTCACCGGGGTAAACCCCAACGTGCAGGCGCCAAGATGGGGGGCAACAAGTATGCCCACTCCTGCCCGGCGCCTCTCGCCGTGGGCAACTCCAGAGTGGAAGTACGTCCAGCCCGTCTCAAGGAGACTGGTTCCGGAACCAGAGCCATGCGTCGAGGTGAGGCCGACTATTTCTAGCCGAAACCTCTCAGCCTCGCACACTAGCTCCGGCTCCTTCCCCACCAGAGAGGTGACGTTCCACGTCCCAAGAACTTCTGCAGCCGGGGATCAGACCGCCAGGGTCCCCTCCCTCGGCTGCCGCCCGTAACACATTGCACCCGACCCCTTTGGCCCCTCCGACAGGTGGTGAGCCCATTGGAAGGGGAATCCACGTCTCCTCTTCGGGCTGAGCCCGGCCGGGCTCCGTGGTTAAAAGCCCGGCCACCAGGCGCTCGCCATCGTGCCCCACCTCCAGGCCTGGCTCCAGAGTGGGACCCCGGTGACCCGCGTCCGGGCAAGGGAACGCGAGATTCAAAGTTCGTTTCCATCATAAGGGTCTCCAGGCTGCGCTTTGTCTGGTTCCTCACCTAGGACCTGTCTGCCTTGGGTGACCCTACCAGGGGCAAAAGCCCCAGACAGCATAGCTCCCAGGATCATTGGGACACACAAACCCCTCCACCACGATAAGGTGGCAGCCCAAGGAGGAGTAGCTAATAGCAGTGAAAGCTAATCTACCACGGCTGTGTTAGCTTAGTTAATAGCAGTGAAAGCTAATCTATTGATGTGTTCGCTTAGCTAATAGCAGTGAAAGCTAATCTATTGATGTGTTCGCTTAGCTAATAGCAGTGAAAGCTAATCTACGGATGTGTTAGCTTAGCTAATAGCAGTGAAAGCTAATCTACCACGGCTGTGTTAGCTTAGCTTAGCTAATAGCAGTGAAAGCTAATCTACCACGGCTGTGTTAGCTTAGCTAATAGCAGTGAAAGCTAATCTATGGATGTGTTAGCTTAGCTAATAGCAGTGAAAGCTAATCTATGGATGTGTTAGCTTAGCTAATAGCAGTGAAAGCTAATCTACCACGTTTTAAGTCGTTCCAGCCGACACTAAGCCAGTGAAAGCAGTGGATCGGTGCTTTCCTGGTATCGGACCGGTTCAGCGTAAAGAAGTGGGTCAGATCAGACGTTTTTGGGTGAAAAAGATTTTTGTCCTGCTGGCTGTGCTTCTCAGCTGCTCCTCCAGAGCAGCTCCTGCTCCTGTCTGCAGCTGTCACGTTGCTGTTCTGCCGGGTCATAAGGATGATTCATGTTTCCTCCTGCCAGCGTTTTACCTTCAGGGCCTTGTTGCTCCTCTCTGTCGTCATGATCCGATCGTCTTCGGCTCTTCAAACAGATTCAGACTCTGTGGAGGAAGAGGAATAAAAAAAAGAAAACCTGAATTAAGGCTTCATGTGATTCGGGGCATTGTGCCGTTTCTGGCCCGACAGCAGGAGCAGCCGCAGCGCCGTCACGCTGCTCCAAACGGGTCGCCGCGGTTCTGGAAACCCGCCCGGCTCCTTCCACTGGAGCGGCGAGGGGAAGTCGCACCCAGGGCGTCTGGTTGCTCAAGGGCAGGTGGCCCAACACTTCCTCCCGTCAACGGCTGGAGCGGAGCCGGATCGCGGCCCGGTGCCGCTGCGGCTCACCCTCAGATGGGCAGAGGTTCTGGTTCCGACCCGAACGCTCGCAGGAACGACACCCAGGTTATTAAAACCAGACTGACCATGACGAAAACGGTGATTAAGGAGGAAAAACTGTAACTGGACCCGGATCCTGTGTTTACAAAACCAACTAAACGAATCGTTTATTGGCCTTTCAAAATGGCGGCGCCGATCTTTTACAGCAGTCCTGGCGGCGCTACGCTAGTCGGTACAACGTCAGCAGTTCAACAATAACTTGCATGTTTCTGAAAATATTAACTTCTGCTGAGTGTCAATGACCCAAATTAATGTAAACATGAATTCAAAATGTGACCAACGTATGAGAACAAAGCTGCCAGAACCACCAACAGAAGCTAAACAACGTTGACGGAACCAAACGGGGCCAGATGATGAAGTGAGACCCGACCTGCTTCTGCAGACTCACTGAAAACTCTCATTTTTCGCAACACGGGGTTTTCCTCTGTGGAAAGTGATCGTCCTTCCGCCACGTTTTCCTCCAGGTGATGGAGGAGGAAACGGGCCGGTGCCGCTGCACCCGACCTCAGAACCCGACTGTGACTCAGCATCACGTTGTCCAAACACGACTAGACCCAGTGAATCACGAGGTCCGACAACAATATTGCATCATTTCACGTCGTTACGGTAACCATGGAGGTTTCAGTCTGACGACAACGAGTCATTTACTCCAAACCATCATGGAGGAACCGGAGCTGAGACACTTTACATCATTATACATCTAACCTCTGCAGAAACAACTGAGCTCCACCGTTTTCTGGTCCATCACTGACAAAAGGCCTGAAAAGCCAAATGCAATTTATTCACAAAGGATTTTATTAGTTTAAGAAAAGTTTATATATTTAGGTCCGTTTAACCCCGACTCCGGTCCGTTTAACCCCGACTCCGGTCCGTTTAAACACGACTCCGGTCCGTTTAAACACGACTCCGGTCCGTTTAAACACGACTCCGGTCCGTTTAAACACGACTCCGGTCCATTTAATCCGTCCGTTTAAACCCGACTCCGGTCCGTTTAAACCCGACCGTTTAATCCGTCCGTTTAAACCCGACTCCGGTCCGTTTAAACCCGACCGTTTAAACCGACCGTTTAAACCCGACTCCGGTCCGTTTAAACCCGACTCCGGTCCGTTTAAACCCGACTCCGGTCCGTTTGTCAGTCAAAAACATTTAACCAATAATAGTTTTTATTGCTTTAATGTAACTTTCTGATTCTGAATCACCAGACTGGGTGACATTAATCTACATAATGTGACGAAGTTCCTGAATTTATCAGACTTTTCACTAATTTTCAGTTTATTCATGAGCCGAAGTCTTTGTTTCGTCACGATTTTGGTCCATTACGTTGGTTCTGACTCCGGTTGCTAACTGCTATTAGCAACACCGGCTAAAAACAACGTTGTTCCTGTGGTCCAAATGAAGAGCAGCCATGTTTGTTTTGAGGAAATGTCTGGTAATCGGGACATTTAATGACTGATGAAAAGGTTTTACCTTCTGAGACATTAAACTAGGAACAGTTTTTAGCACCTGAACGCACCACGACCTGACAGACCTGAACGCACCACGACCTGACAGACCTGAACGCACCACGACCTGACAGACCTGAACGCACCACGACCTGACAGACCTGAACACGACCTGACAGACCTGAACGCACCACGACCTGACAGACCTGAACACGACCTGACAGACCTGAACGCACCACGACCTGACAGACCTGAACACGACCTGACAGACCTGAACGCACCACGACCTGACAGACCTGAACACGACCTGACAGACCTGAACGCACCACGACCTGACAGACCTGAACACGACTTGACAGACCTGAACGCACCACGACCTGACAGACTTGAACGCACCACGACCTGAACGCATCACGACAAGACAGACCTGAACGCACCACGACCTGACAGACCTGAACACGACCTGACAGACCTGAACGCACCACGACCTGACAGACCTGAACACGACCTGACAGACCTGAACGCACCACGACCTGACAGACCTGAACACGACCTGACAGACCTGAACACGACCTGACAGACCTGAACGCACCACGACCTGACAGACCTGAACACGACAAGACAGACCTGAACGCACCACGACCTGACAGACCTGAACACGACCTGACAGACCTGAACGCACCACGACCTGACAGACTTGGAACGCACCACGACCTGAACGCATCACGACAAGACAGACCTGAACGCACCACGACCTGACAGACTTGGAACGCACCACGACCTGAACGCATCACGACAAGACAGACCTGAACGCACCACGACCTGACAGACCTGAACGCACCACGACCTGAATGCATCACGACCTGACAGACCTGAACGCACAACGACCTGAACGCACCACGACCTGACAGACCTGAACACGACCTGACAGACCTGAACGCACCACGACCTGACAGACTTGAACGCACCACGACCTGAACGCACCACGACCTGACAGACCTGAACGCATCACGACCTGACAGACTTGAACGCACCACGACCTGAATGCATCACGACCTGACAGACCTGAACGCACCACGACCTGACAGACCTGAACGCACCACGACCTGACAGACCTGAACGCATCACGACCTGACAGACCTGAACACGACCTGACAGACCTGAACGCAACACGACCTGACAGACCTGAACACGACCTGACAGACCTGAACACGACCTGACAGACCTGAACGCATCACGACCTGACAGACCTGAACACGACCTGACAGACCTGAACGCACCACGACCTGACAGACCTGAACACGACCTGACAGACCTGAACGCACCACGACCTGACAGACTTGAACGCACCACGACCTGAACGCATCACGACAAGACAGACCTGAACACGACCTGACAGACCTGAACGCACCACGACCTGACAGACCTGAACACGACCTGACAGACTTGAACGCATCACGACCTGACAGACCTGAACACGACCTGACAGACCTGAACGCACCACGACCTGAATGCATCACGACCTGACAGACCTGAACACGACCTGACAGACCTGAACGCATCACGACCTGACAGACTTGAACGCACCACGACCTGAATGCATCACGACCTGACAGACCTGAACGCACACTGACAGACCTGAACACGACTGACAGACCTGAACACGACCTGACAGACCTGAAGCACACGACTGAGCCTGAACGCATCACGACCTGACAGACCTGAATGCACCACGACCTGACAGACCTGAACACGACCTAAATCCTGCTGGCGTAAAAATTGAATAGCAGCAACAGCTTTGGTGTATTTAGGGCTCACAGTCACTGGAGGATTAGAGCAACACCGAGGTTCTCAAACGGTGGGGCGCGGACCACCGGCGGCACCCGGCTCTCGCTCTGTGGGGCCCACAGGACTGAACAACAGAATAAATACAAGGCTGATTAATTCTGTTGTACAGCTGATACAGTAATTGTTGTGAGCGCGTTGAAGCTTTAATGAGAGAAAACTATCGGTTTGTTTCCATGGCGATTAAACGCAGGGCGGCCATGTTTGGGGTTGAGGGAAAACTCTGACTTACCAGTGGAATTTGGCAACACAGAATATTTTCTCCCTCCTGGTTTTGAGTAAATGAGTAAATCTCAGGTCTCTTCGTGTCCATTTTGATATTCATTCATATATTCCAGCTGGTTTTGTGTCTGTGTCGCTTCACTCCGTCAGGCTGCGGTTGTTCAGTTTCTCCTTTTCACAGTTAAACTCTGTCATTTTCAGCCGTTTTAAGTTTCTCTGCTCCGGTTCCTCCAGCCTCTCCTGAAACGTTGCCCTGCTTTCTAGGTTTTCCTGATTGTGTCGCTGCAGCATTGAATGTCAGACCGGCTCCAGGCTCCAGGTATGAATCGGACCCGGACCGTCGGGTCAGATGACAACCTGGAGTTATTCTCTACAATCCGTTCAGATTACAGAGGAAATGCAACGATGTGAGCCAATTGAACGATGGCTGTCAGCAGCAGGAAGTTGGCTTGTTGTGTTTGACTTCATCTCAATCAGAACCTTTTTCTTTCCTAGAAAATAATCGATATTCATCCTCAAGTATCGTAACGTCCAACTGTCACCTTGTTCACTCACTGCTGGCTTCACCAGGTCATCAGGCTTAGAGTGATTCCTTCAGATGTTCAGGTTAAAAAGGTATCAAACTATTCAGAGCAGGAACTTGGTTCACTTTATTTACTTTACTAATGCATGTCAGCTACAGTTTGGACTGTTTCAACTAAAAGAAACATGTTTTCTCTCCACTTCTTTGGTTCATGTTGTCCAGCTGTCCACTTTAAGTCTGTGTCCAACCAGAACCAGGTATTGTGTAGTTGGAGCTTTTAATCAGTTTTCAGTTAAATTAATTCAGTCCAACTTTATAACAGTCACAAAATGTCACCAAAATCACTCTGAACCTCTGAAACCTTTCAGAAAATTGCAAAAGTGTATTGAATTGTATTGTTTGCTGAATATCGCGATATATATTGTGTCATGGGCAGAATATCGCGTATCGTATCGTGAGATTATTGTATCACTACAGCTCTACTGCCCTGCAGTGTGAAGGTAAATCCAGTTGACGTCACTAAATTAATCTAATTAATGAATCAATTATCTGCTTCAGGCAGCAAATCAGAGACCAGAAACATGAAGAAACTGACAAAAAAACACAAACTGAACACAGAGAAGAAGAAACTGAAACGTTAAATGTCTCTAACAACAAGAGTCAACCAGTTTCATTACATGGTGAGTTAAAGTGAGTTGGATCATTTCCATGCTGGTGAAGCTTCATAATTAATTCCACTTATAGTTTTGGTTATTTACTTTATTTTGCATGTTTAAAATGTCTTTTAGTGCCGAGTGTAAATGAGTTCTTGTGTTATTATTACTTAACTAGTGTCAAAAACAAGATTATGGTTTATCATTACGATAGTCCTCATCACAACAGAGCAGTTAAAACATGGACCTGAGGCATCAGGTGCTTCTTTCCATGGAGCCGTTCAGTTTGGTGTGTGAATCCGGTTCTGGTTCTGGTTCTGGTCAGAGCGTCACTGAGAGCCGATGACTAGAGAGTTTAAAGCAGTTTGGTGAGTGTCTTGTTTGGGTAACTGCTCTAGATTTGCATAAAACTATTCGGTTATTTAATTAGCCTGTTTTAATCAGGAAACATTATTTTTAAATAATCAAAGTGTGACATGACAAGTTTAACAAAGACTAATAAAACCGTCGGTTATTAAAATGTGAGGGTCGGTTGGACCTGTGGCGGTTCTGCTAGATACAGTTTAATATGTTTCATTATTCACGTCAGCAATCAGATGGAGACATTAATTGAAGGTCAAATCTGTTTGTTTTGAAGACAAACTGAGATCGTCTGAACTCTGGGTCATAGAAACAGACCCTGCTGCTGCTTATTTCATTTATTTTTGCTCACTTCCTCTTAATGTGATGCCATAAGTATTTAAAAACGCCAGTTAAAGGCCTGACTGTGGGTTGTGTAGTTCCCTAAACCACTTGGTCACATTCAGTGACAGGAACAAGAAGCTCAGACCTCAGATTAAACATTGTTGTTTTTTAAAATAAACACTTACGTGATTACGTGCATGTCAGGTGTCCCGTGTAAACATGATTTCTGGTCTTAATTCGGTTTAATTTCCGTAGAAAGGCACGAAACGGAGGTAGGAGTCACGTGTCCGGCGGCCGGTTCGCTGACGCTGGACGAACTAAAGCGTCTCCGTGGGTTTCCGTGGGTTTCCGGGGGTTTCCGGGCCGCCGGGCAGGACTCGGGCTGGGGTCCGCCTCTTTGCACAGTCAGGGTGATTCAGCAATACGCCTTGTGCTTCAGCCCCGCCAGGACGGCCAGCTAGCAGAAACCCAGCAGCCGCTCACACTGTTCAGCTTTACTAACCGAACCAAAACACCGAGCGAGCCGCCGAAGCGCTTAAATAACAACATGGACGCAACAAGTGAGCGCAACTCGGTCAAACCTGCTCGGTTCTTAACCAGTCTGGCCTTTAGCATCCACTATCCCAACTATTCTGTTTCTAACGGCTCCCAGCGCGTCGTTATGACGCTGCTTACCGTGTCGTAGGTGTTTAAAATCCTCCCGTAAGCCGTTCAGGAGAGGACCGGCCAGCTCAGGGCGCCGCTGCCGTAGTAAACAGCCATCACGGGTCCCCGGGACATTTAGGGTTTAAATAACTTACCGAGCGGCTGCTTACGAATACAGGACGTACAAAGTTTAGTAGAAAACATTTGTCTATGTTAGAGAACAGGCGAGAAGAGACGCTAATCAGGAAGCGAGCCGAACTTCGTAGGTATTTCTTAATATGCTAGTGGTGTTAACCGTTAGCAGCTAGCATGGACGGTTTAAACGGAACAGCTGCCTCCCGGCGGACAGCATTCCTCCGATACTCGGTAGTTACCACCGAATAACAGCGTCACAGCGCCATGTTTGAACATTTACCTCCACATTTAGACATAAACGACTGATAATTTACCTGCTGGTTCGACGCGACTCTGGCGACAAAATGTCAGTCCGCCTTTTCCCGGAATTACTCCGCTGCGCTGTGAGGTTGGATTCTTTCATTCATAAAAAACACCGAGCGACAATGACGTCAGGCCAGAAGAATGGGGGCGGAGCTAACCGCCCACCCGGCGCGCAACGGGAGGATGTAAACAAGGAATCCCTGCGATCCTGCCGCCTTTCCATGGCCGCCCCCCCTTCAGTGCTGCGGGAAAAACAGCCGAGCAGTCAAAAAAAATGGAGTTTTATCCACTGTTGCATAAAGTACTGAGATCTCAGAGTAAAAGTTTAGGTTCCTCTCCAAAATATGACTTTGGTAAAAGTCCAAGTCACTGACTGAAATGTTACTGGAGTTAAAGTCTTAAAGTATCTGAAACGTCTTGTGCTCAAGTATGGAAATTACTGTAAAAAGTAATGTAATGAAAAGTATAAGTAAAACAAGGCAAATGCAGTTTGACATGTTTTATATTTTGGTGAACTTGTCAAATACAGTTAATGTAATAAACACAACCAAGTGCAGGCAAAATTAAACCTGTTAATAGATAAACCTGCAGCATCATTTAGTTAAGAAAATTAGGTGCTTTACCTGCAAGGTTAACTTAACCTGCTTTACAACTGAACCAGCTTCTGTCATGAACCACATATTCAGATGTGGTTCATGACACAAATGGAGCCCCATACCAACCCCAGACACCATGTATGGCGTCTGGGGTTGGTATGGGGCTCCATTTGTGTCCGACTTTGTTGCAGTCCGACTTTGTAGCAATCAATCAGTAGGTGGGTCAAAACTCCAGCGTTTCTCTTTTTCGCTTTTTTGTAACGAGTAACTAAACCACACATTGAAAATGTATCGGAGTAAAAGTACGAAATTAAGTTTGGAAATATAGTGAAGTGAAAGTTATCAAAAAAAAAAATCATATTCGAGGAAAGTATGAAGTACTCCAAAATATACTTAAGTAAAGTAGTGAAGTGTTTTTACTTTGTTACTATACAACACTGATTTTCAGAGTAAGCTCTCATTTTCCAAAGAACTGGGAAACGTAGAAGATAATTTAGCTTCACTGTGACGAATAAAATCAGACTTGACCAGGTATAAAAATATCAATACACATTTATGACTGATTTCAGAAAAAGGTTATTAGTTTTTTTATTTGTAAAATTAAAATTTGCTGACATTTGAATGAAATTCAAACTGTAAAAAGCTACAATTTGAAATAACCAAATTCAACCATATAAAAAGTGAGAATTATTTTAGATTGAAGCTTCTCGTGAGTTTAAAAGTCACGGGTTTGGGCTGGATGGACTCACTGTCTTCACTTCTTCTTTCTCTCTCTGGGCCTTTCCCATCAGGGGTTGCCATGGTGAATCATTTGTCTCCATTTAGTCCTTTCCTCTTCGTCCAGCAGATCAATTTTCTTTCTTGTTAAAACTCTTTAATTACACCTGACACTTATTCATCTATCCCAACCTGCTATACTTCTTCAGCTCTGTACTAACAGCTAATAAGATAAATAAACAAATGTCTTCTCATCTTTTAATTTCATGAATTCAACTTAATAGGGGAAGGTAAATGCTGAAGCACTGATTAATTCAAATTCAAAAATACTTTATTGAATTAAATGTTGTTGTAATCTGAGTTGGTAGCAAATGCTGAGTAACATTTTTTTTTTAAATGACTTTTAGGAGTATGTTTACTATGCTGTACTTTTACATTTACTTGAGTAATTTTATTATGAAGTACTGGTACTCTTACCAGAGGAACATTTCTTGTGTCTCTACCCACTGAAAAACAAACCTGCTTTAATTTTTTGGGTTCTCTATCCACCTATTCTTCTAACTCATTTGATTAGAGTTATTGTAGAAGGCGACGGCATTTTTAGATTTTGATTTACATAATTTAACATCGAACCTGAATATAAAACCCTGCAGACCCAGTAACTTAAGAATCCTACTACTTTGACCTGCTATTAGTCCGTCCTCACGGTAGGGGGCGCAGTTTGTTTTGCGTCTTCTCCAAACTGACCCTGCCCTTCCACCAGGAAGACCCTGACGAGTCTCACGTTTTTTCCGCCTGTGCCCTCGGAGTGTCTGCGCTCAGACTCATCTTAATCTGAATGAAAAAACTCTGGAAATTGTTCGGAAAAGACTAATTTAGTGGAAACCCGCCCCGCGGCTGCTCGAGAGTCGTTGGCCGAACTTCAGTGACGTTAGCCGGGGGACGTGAAGAGGAAACATGGCCTCCGTGGAAGAACTGTCCCCGGCGTCAGGCCCGGTGTCTGCTCGGCTTCGGGAAGATGAGATAGACGACGATGAAGATGAAGATGTTAGCATATTTCCTCTCATTTATTTATCTTATCTGCGCTAGCAAGAGTACAGATGTAGCGTCACTTCCTGTTAGCCTGATGTGCTAATAAGTGAGCTAACTGTTGCTAGTCTCCCCTCAGGTTGTGATCAAGGCTTTTTAAACCGTCTCGAGTTGTTTTTATCGCGATAACTGCCGGTGTTGCGTGTCTCTGCCTCAGCTGGATGAGACCCTGGTGGAGCGGCTGTGGGGTCTGACCGAGATGTTCCCGGACACGGTGCGGACAGCCGCGGAGGCCTCGGCGCAGCGCTCGGTGTCCGTGTTCAAGAGGTTTTACAGGTACAAACATGAGCAGAAACACAAGCAACGCGGCTTGTGTGTGTTTACATGTTTCTGTTTATTCAGACATTAATATGTTTCTGAAACATCTGGATCTACACGTTTCAGCTCCTTCTGATCGTTTTAATCAATCAAATTCTATTTGTATAGCACATTTCAGCAACAAGGCATTTCAAAGCGCTTTACACAATTTAAAATAAAAACAGAAAGAGAGATGGGGATTTGAAAAAGATTAAAAAAGATATTAAAAGTAAAAATAAAAACATTCAGTTTATCCATAAGCAGCTCTAACCTGGTGGGTTTTAATTTGAGATCTAAAGGCTCTCAGTGTTTCAGCTGTTTTACAGTTTTCTGGAAGTTTGTTCCAGATCTGTGGTGCATAGAAGCTGAAAGCTGCTTCTCCTCGATTGGTTCTGGTTCTGGATGCAGAGCAGAACCAGAACCAGATGATCTGAGGGGTCCAGACGGTTGGTACAGCAACAACAGATCTTTAAGGTGTTGTGGTGCTAAACCGTTCAGTGATTCATAAACTAACAGTATTTTAAAGTCTTTCCTCTGAGCTGCAGGTGGAGGGACTTTAAAACTGGTGTTATGTCTCCATCTTCCTGGTTTTAGTCAGAACAGCAGCAGCAGCTTCTGGATCAGCTGCAGCTGTTTGATTGGTTTGTTAGTCAGACCTGTGAAGACGCTGCTGCAGGAATCAAGGCGGCTAAAGATAAACACATGGATGCATTTTAAATGTCAGAATCCTTGTTTCTGCACACAAACAAGGATTCATTATTTCTGGCTACAATCTTACTTTGTGTTCATTAATATGGATCAAAACTTTACAAATATATAAATTAGAAATGCGATTTGAGGACCTGCACTTTTAACCAGAGGTGAGTAGAGTTTCTAAAATGACCTGAAATAAGAGCAGCATTATTTACTTACTCAAGTAATAGTAAAAAGTGTTAATTCAAGAAATGACTCTAGTCAGAGTTAACAAGTATTTGGTCAAATTAACAATCCTTTATGTTTTTAATTATAAACATAAGTGGAAATGTTGGTATTGTAAGCACCAAAACTACAATAATTCATTTTTTTTTTTTTTTTTAAATTGAATTTTTATTTGGAAAGGCAAGATACAATTATTTTGTACAATCCGGTGTCCACCACAATGGTGGGAAAAAAGAAAGAAAAAAAAAATCACAGGCCAATCCAGGATTTTTGTATGATAACAAAGAACATCAGAGTGAGTGGGGGGGTAGAGAGGGTTCCGGTCTCATTTTCTTTTCATTAGAAGAAAAACACAGTAAAGAGGATAAAATTTACCATAATCCTGAACTGAGGTACAATACCCAGCACAACATTATTTGCATGTAATAGGTGAATTTAGTCCACAGGAATGACTGATTTCACATAGTTTGTCCATTTAGACCAGATCTTGAAGAAAGTTTCTCTTTGACCTTGAACAGAAAAGGATAACTTCTCCAGAGTGTAAATGTCCTGTACAATGTTGACCCAATCATCTACTGTGGGTGCTTCGGGCTTTAGCCATTTTCTAGTGATTGTCTTTTTGCTTGCTGCCAGAAGAACTAAAAGCAGTTTTTTATCATCCTGTGCCCAGTTATCAAGTGAAATGTTCCCTAAATATAGGGATTCACACGTACATGGGATCTTTTCAGTAAATATGTTATTAATGTGGGAACAAATTTGTTCCCAAAAAGCTTTAATCACCGGACAACCCCAGAAGATGTGGTGATGATTTGCTCCATTACTTCCACAGAGTCTCCAACATGTGTCTCCGCTGCCCTGGTGTTTTTTCTGAACTGGAGTTACAAAATATCGAACAGAGTTTTTCCAACTGAACAGCCGCCATGAATTGGAGCTTGAAGTCACCCAGTGTAATTTATTAATCTGTTCCCAGACTTCAGTAGAGATTGATAGATTTCCTTCTTTTACCCACTTGTTTCTTATGTAGTCTGTGTCCCCCTGTTTAGACAATAGAATACCATTGTACAATATGGAAATTAGTTTTTTGCATGAACCTGACTTCAACAAGGACATAAACACCTTAAAAAGTCCTGGTTTGGCCGTTTCCCAATTGTCGCATATATTTTGATTGAAATAGGACCTAACCTGTAGATATCTAAAAAAGTCATCCTTCTCCAGCCCTTTAGTTCTCTTAAGTTCCTCAAAACTCTGGAATACACCCTTCTCAGTAAATGTATAGTAGGAGGTTAGTCCTTTTTGGATCCATCCCCTGAATCTCCCATCGATCTTGTTTGGTTTAAAAGCCGAATCAAAGGCACACCATCTGAGTATTTTTATCTGGTTACCCAATTTACACATTTTAACTATCTTACTCCAAGAATCTAGCATGGTGTGTAATATTGACCCATGTGGTATATTCAGCCCCCCTTGTAAGTCCTTGTCCATTAATACTGATATTAAAGGTATTCCTTCTACTGTTGCTCCTTCCAAATCTTTCCACCTTGCATTGTAGGATGAAGAGCACAGACAGAACACGGGTCTTAATTGAGCTGCAAGGTAATAAACTTGTAGGTTAGGAAGACCAAGTCCACCTTTCTCTTTCTTTAACTGCAACGTACTATATCTCACTCTTGCCTTTTTCCCCTGCCAGACATACTGAGATATTAACCTTTCCCACTCTATGAATCGCCAATCTGATATCTGAATAGGTAAACACTGAAATAGATAAAGGAAGCGCGGGAGAATGTTCATTCTGACTGACTCCACTCTTGAGTGTAAATTTGAAAAAGGGATCAAACTCCATCTCTTCATGTCTAATCTCAGATTTGAAATTAGGGGCCCATAGTTGACTTCAAAGATCTTGGAGAGATCCTTGGGCAATGTGACCCCTAAATATTTAATGGATTCCGCCTCCCATTTCCAATTGAAGAGGTTCCTAATATTGTTTTGTGGGTTATAGTTTATTGTTAAAACCTGAGTCTTGGTAATGTTTATCTTGTAACCTGATAGTGTACCATATTCTTCGATCACTCTCATAAGTACCGGTAGGGTTTTAGCTGGATTTGTTATGGTCAACAATAAATCATCTGCAAACAATGACAACTTTTGTTCTCCAGATGCCATATGAACTCCAGCTATGTCTGTCCTCTGTCTGATCCACTGACTTAGAGGCTCAATGAAGAGGGCGAAGAGGAGTGGAGAAACACAGCATCCCTGCCTCGTTCCCCTTTCCAGAGTGAAGCGATCAGATAGGTCTCCATTAATTTTTATCCTAGCATATGGTCTATTGTATAGAGATGCAATTACATCTATTATGGTCTGGCAGAACCCAAATTTGGACATAACTTTGTAGAGAAAAGACCATCTGACTGAATCAAAAGCCTTCTCTGCATCTAGACTCAGTACAAGTGTCTCTATTTTTTGTTGGGTTACATGATTTAAAATATGCAGGGTTTTCCTGATGTTATCCTGAGTCTGTCTCTGCCTGATGAAGCCTGTTTGATCTTTATGGATTATCACTGGCAGGATATTTTCCAATCTCTGTGCGATAATGGCAGTAAATAATTTGTAATCAATATTTAGCACACTTATTGGGCGATAGCTTCCGCAATCCTTCTTATCCTTTCCTTCCTTGGGAATTAGCGAAATAATTGCATCTCTCCAAGAAGGAGGGATTATTTTCTTTTCCAGTATATTATTGAAAACTCTTACTAAAACAGGGACTAACTGATCCTGCATTTCTCTGTACCACTCGGAGGGAAACCCATCCGTTCCTGGAGATTTCCCTCCTTTCAACTTTCTAATCACTGACCTTAGTTCTGCTTCAGTTATCTCTGATGTTAATTGTTCGTTTTGCTCGTCTGTAATGTTTGGCAGAGAGAGTTGGGAAAGGAATATGTCTATTTGCTGTTCATTATTCACTTTGGGTTGGGAGTATAGAGTTTGGTAAAAGTCTCTAAAGCATTTCTGAATCTTTTCTAGGTTTGTTTCAACCCTGTTTGTGTATTTATTCTTTATTTTGTGAATAGTTCTATCAGCTTGTTGTTTTCGTAATTTAAATGCTAGGAGCTTCAGAGATTTCCCCCCTGCTTCATAATATTTCTGTTTAGTAAAGAGAAGTTTTTTTTGTATTTCTTGTATGTTTAAATCATTCAGTTCTTTTTTCACCAACTCAATTTTAGCTCTTGTAGCCCTCTTAAAGGTTTTAGAATGCTCTATCTGAAGTTTTTTCAGCTCAACCTCCAATTGAGTTTGTTTTTGTTGTCTAATTTTCTTTTCGTTGGAGGAAAAGGCTATTATTCTTCCCCTGACTACGGCTTTTAGAGCATCCCAGAGTATTTCCGGACCCACCTCATTATTATCATTCTCTTCCAAATATTGTATGATTTCAGTTTTCATATTCTTCTTAAAGATTGTACTGTTTAATAAGTTTGTATTCAACCTCCAGAGGGTGGATCTGCTTTTTTCGGCCAGTTGAATGGAGATATAGATTGGGCTGTGGTCTGAGATTGGACTGGATCCTATCTCCCAACTTCTCAATCTATGCACATCTTTTTTAAACATAAAAAAATAGTCTATTCTTGAGTATACATTGTAAGAAGAGGAATAATGTGTGTAGTCACGACTGGTTGGGTTCTTATCCCTCCATACATCCACTAATCCCACTTCGTCCATCATATTTTTCATTCTTTTACTGATATATTTTGAGTTTGTTTTCCCATTCGATGAGTCCAGATTTGGGTTTAATCTAATATTGAAGTCCCCCGCACAGATCAATACACCCTGACTTTTTGTTGCTGCTAATTCAAAAATTTTCTTGTAAAATGACCAATCACTACCGGGTGGGGCATAGACATTGACAAGACTTATCGAGGTGCCATCTATTTTTCCTGTAATTAAAATATAACGACCTTCCTTGTCTTTATGCTCTGCAACATGTTCGTAGCACAAGGAACTCGATACTAAAATTGCAACCCCTCTTCGTTTACCAGAGCTGTGGGAAGAAAAATAAACAGATTTAAACCCCATCTTGTTCAATTTGGCATGTTCAGAATTATCTAGGTGGGATTCCTGAAGCATTGCTATTTGAACTCTATCCTTCCTGAGTTTTGATAATACTCTCCATCTCTTAATCGGATTATTTATGCCATTTATATTGAAAGAAACCACCTTTAACTCTGTCTTTCCCATTTGTGCAGATGTCTTCCCCATGTCACTGATGGCCCTGAAACCCCCCCATCACTCACTAGAACTGACATTAACAGAATATAAACAGAAGAACCAGAACCAAAAGTAAACATATAAACAAGAACCAGGAAAAAACAGAACATGTTCAGCTTCCAAGGCAGGGGTCTGTTGATTAGACCCTGTTGGGCTTCTTGGAGGCAGCCCAGATGGGAAAAACCTCCCATAACGTTAAGGAGGCCCTTACAGGTGGCAGCAGCCCAAATAAGAGTGGACCCCAATCTAACCTTTATAGAATCCTTTCATCCTTAAAACAGCCCTCTGTACACTTATCTCTGAGAGGAAGATTCCAGGAGGGAAAAGGAAGAACCCCTCAGTTCTCAGGTCGTAGGTGGAGATGTTCTTCTGAAAGCCCGGAGCCTCTCTTTGTAGTTCTCTCCTCTTGCAGAACCGGAGGAACCTTTCTGCCTCCTCCCCTCCTTCCTGCTCCAGGACAACCGCTCGATCTGCTCCTTCAGGGAGGCTGGGGATCTGATGACTTTAACCTTGTAGCCCTTTTTAACCAGATCCTCGGTGGTCTCCTCTATGGTGTCGTAGGTCCTGGTCCCCTCTTTGTGTTTCACTCGCAGCCTCGCTGGGAAAAGTGTCTGAAACGGGACGCCGTTCTCCTTCAGGACCCTCCGAACCTCCACGTACTCTCTGCGCTTTCTGAGGATGGCTGGTGGATAATCATGATCCAGATTTATTTGCTTTCCATGCCAAACAAATCCTTTTCGCTGCCAGGCCTTGCGGAGCAACAGCTCTTTATATTTGAAGCTCAGAAATTTCACTACGATCGACCGTGGCGCTGCTCCCTCCGGTGGCTGCGGACCGAGCGCCCGATGTGCTCGTTCAATCTGCGTGTCCGGCCGGGGTCTTCCAGACCGAGCCCCTCTTTTAATAAAGTTTCCACAAAAGCAGCCATGGATTCACAGTCCTTTTCAGAGCCCTCTGGAACACCGTAGATCCTGACATTCTCCCTCCTGGATCGGCTCTCCAGGTCAACCATCTTATCTTCCAGACCCACGTGTAGCTTTAGCAGCTCTGCTAACACTTCCTCCGTGTTTTGGGTTCGCTCCTCCGTCTTCTCCAAACGCTCCTCTACTTCACTTATCCTTGCGTTCGCTTTTCGTATTTCCTCTTTAATAGTCGAGAGTTGTTCCTTAGTTTCCTGACGGAACCCTCTCAGTTCTTCTAATAAGATTTCGAGGCTAGCCATTCCGTCCCACTAGCTTAGAAGCTATGATACGTTAGTTGTACCTGTTCGTTGAATTTTTTGTCTACCCTCTTTTACTTATTGTCGTTGGGCTTCGTTGTCGTCTTACCCCCTCTAATTGGTTTTCGTAAGGTAATATTGCTCAGTTGAATGGGGTAATTCAATAATTTATCCGGTTATCTGGGGAGCCTCTCTAATGAGCAGCCATCTTAACGATGTTCCGGCCGGAAGTTGACAATAATTCATTTAAGTAACAAAAAATAACAAAATTGGCAAAAGAAATTTTTTACAAATTCGTTTCTTTCAATAAAAAAAATTAAACTTTAACAAAACCTGCAGGTGTGTGTCTGTGTGTGGTGAATAATTCAAGTTTGTTATTCAATTTACTCCAGTAAAAGTAGATATTTCATAGTAAATGCAGTTACAACCCACCTCTGAATAATAACAGATATTAAAACAGAATTTAATCACAAAAATACATATTTTCTCTTTGTGTGAAGAACTACACCTCAGAGTTAAATGATTTGTTTTTTATGATTTGGGAACTAAATGTGTAGAGTTTCCTCTAGAACATGACCTTCTGCTGGTGGATGGAGTTTCTGAGGCTCTGAGGAGCTTCAGCTGCTGCAGCAGAATCTGACCTGATCTGCTTGTTGCCGTTGCTGCAGCTTTTCCCGCTCGGCGCTGTGGGTGGGAACCACCTCCTTCATGATCCTGGTGCTGCCGGTGGTGTTCGAGACGGAGCGGCTTCAGCTGGAGCAGCAGCAGCTGCAGCAGCAGAGACAGGTCAGGAACCAGAGGCTCAGTGGACGCTGACCGACTCTGACCTAATGGGACTCAGAACCAGGATCTGCCAAAGCAGCTCAAAGTGCCGCACGTCATAAAAACACCAGCTGAAATATTACGTTGTGTTATCGGTACACATCAAAGTGTTTGTGGTTCATTCATTATGTTTCAGAAGCAGCTGCAACCAGGAGGGATTTTAGTCTAGATTCACAGGAACTCTGTGTTTCTGGAAGTTGGTCCAGATCTGTGGTGCATAGAAGCTGAATGCCGCCTCTGTGTTTGGCTCTGGGAATTTTTAAGTACAGTTACTGTAAAGGCCGAATGAGTCCAGTCAGCTCTGGGTATCGTTACACCATCAAGCTACGTGCTTTTATTTTATTAGCAGATAACAGGATAAGAAGCGACTCGGTTTTAGTCCATCAGGTACGGAAGAGGATTAGGGCCACTGGAAAAAAATAACAGTTCTGACTTTAATCTCAGAATTCTGACTTTTTTTCAGAATTCTGAGATTAAAGTCATGACTATTTAATTTTTTTCCAAGTGGCCCTAATCTTCTTCCGTAATCAGGTCAGTAACAGTGACTGAAGTAGATTTCAATCATTTGACGTGTTAATGGACAGGATTATGCTTTTATATAATGAGCATAATAAATGTAACTAATTACACTTATTGAATTTCCCTTTGGGATTAATAAAGTATTTTTGAATTTTAATTGAATAACAAACAATGTAAAAAACAATTGTAATTATTCTTTTCTAGATCTTACATTGGTTGATGGTACAGAGAGTTTTGATAAGTCATTTAACCATCAGATGCTACAGATGTTAGAACAATATAATAATATAATAAACAGATTTTCTGTGACAGAATGACACTAAACTACCATCCATGTTGTTTTTCTGTCAGTAAGTTTGACAGTTTTTGCTTTTTTACATTTTCTATTTAACATCATTTTCAACATCCCACAAAAGAAAATGTTTCTTTCCTCTTTTCTGCAAAACCTTTGTTTTTATTTAATTAAAAAAAACAAAAATAAAAAAGGCTCTTTAAAAATGACGACAAATTTCCTGAAGTAATAAAACAAAGTAAATTTCCTTCTTTTTCCTAAAACAATGTCTTGGACTTTTAACTGAGCAACAATCTGAGAAGATGTTTTGTTTGTTTGCAGATCCTGTTGGGACCCAACACTGCGATGTCGGGCGGGATGCCCGGCATGATGCCTGCTGCACCTGGCAAGGTGTGAGGACCAGCAGGAATCTGGGGAAGTCTGCCTAGCAACAGCGCTCTGATTCGCCTCTCCTTGTGCTCAACGTCATGCAGAGACTGTGGTCCAGGAGCAGCTATGGCTTCTGTCAACTGTTTGTTTTTTTAAAGAGTAAATGTGTGTTGATCAGAGTCGGGGTCACGTTGTCTGATCAGTGTTTCTGTTTTTAGAGGTTCTGTCCTGGTAGGTAGAAATGATGCCGCCATGTTTTTTTGTTTCAAGTCTTATGCTTAAACGTGTCACTTCTTCTTTTTTGACTACAACAATTAAAACCCATTGAAATAACTTAAGACTTCTGGGGATTTAAAACACTCATCAGGTGAATTAGTCGGTACGTTTGACCTCTAGCACTCCACCATCTCCACTGTGAGACACAGCGGTGGCAGCATCATGGTGTGGGAAATGTGAGCAGATGCAATGAAGCTGGTTAGATCTGAGATGGTGAAATTTCCTCCTTCAGGGCAATAAAGTTTATTTATTCCTGGAGAAATAACCTTCAAATGTATTTCTGTCCAGCATTCACACTATTGGTTGCAAAACTTTGCTACTAATTGTATTTATAAGTGCAGAGAAAATAGGAAGTTAGACCTAGATTGATCAGAATAACTTCTTTCTGTTGATGCATGTTTTTATTACAAAACATAAAAGTCATAATAAAGGTTTAATACAATGATTTTTCAGATCTGTTTGTCTTAAAAGAGAAACTAGAATGACATAAAACTAGTTTTAGTTTTATGTCATTCTAGTTTCCAGTGTATATAATACACTGGGGGAAACCCAGTGTATTTAATTATAAGCATGGCGGCCGCCATGCTTTACTAGCCCCGCCGCCAGGCTTAGCGTTGCGCCGTTTCAGCTGTTTGTGATTCCCCTCGGTAATTTCCCTTCAGAAAGCAGGAGGAGAATCCGCGCTTTCTGATTGGCTGCCTGTCACATTCAGCGTTAAGCTCCCAGTTGGGGTAAAACCCTGATTGAATCGCGCCCCCTTGTAATGTACACAACTTGGTTGTGTTTATTACTTTAACTGTGTTTGACAAGTTCACCAAAATATAAAAAAAGTCATTCAAACTGCATTTGCCTTGTTTTACTTTTTACTTTTCATTACATTACTTGAGTGCATCCATTTTTACAGTAATTTCCATATTTAAGTACAAGAAAATTCAGATACTTTAAAACTTTAACTCCAGTAACATGTCAGTCAGTGACTTGGACTTTTACCAAAGTCTTATTTTAGAGAGGAACCTACATTTTTACTGGACTCTGAGATCTCAGTACTTTATACAACACTGGTTTTCACTAAAGATATTTTTCTCTTTATAACAAAGCATGAAGTCCGAGTCCTCCATCTTGATCTAAAGTCAGCACCTAATGATGCGTTCAAAAGCGGTTCTATTCGTCGTTCAGGAGAGCTTCAGGGGAATAAGCTGCCCGTGTCCTGTCATTTTCTCTGACCAGATTCCCTATTAATGCTAACACAATAGGATGGACATTAAATCTG
The DNA here is from genome assembly GCA_033032245.1 of Poecilia picta. NCBI lineage: Eukaryota > Metazoa > Chordata > Actinopteri > Cyprinodontiformes > Poeciliidae > Poecilia > Poecilia picta. Next base: position 25,943,802 of record CM065371.1, read on the forward strand.
GTTAGGCCCGCTGTGTAAAAACCAGCAACAGCAGATTAAGCGTTATGATGCAGCGCTTAAAGCGTTGATTTGACTAAGACAATCCAAATTTCCGTTAGTACGTGAATGCATCGCAGGACCTAATTTCCCGCCAGTGACAGAGGAAACAAAAGGCTATAATTTTTTTTAGGTCAGGGTTTCTTTTATATATAATATCTGGTTTATTATATATATTATTATTATTATTATTATTATTATTATTATTATTATTATTATTTTATTATTTGCTAACATAACCAGAAACAACTAATTCCAACCTCTTTAGTTTATTTTTCAGTCGGTATTTTGTGAATCGATTTAGAGACGGCAGCTAGCTTAAGCTAGCTGCCGTCTCTAGCTTCAGCTAGCTGCTCTGCTTTTTGCCCAAAATCTCCTTTAAGGGATAAAACTGAACGTGTAAAACTTTATATTTCATTTTTCAGCTTCACTCTGAATTGAAAATGAAAGTCGCTGAGGATCAAGTTGTTGAGGATGACACAGGTTTCCAGGATAACGAGGTAAGATCGATAGCTAATACAGTTTAGCCTTTTCCTAAAAATGTAGGTGTTAATAAATAATATGACGGAATAATTTAGGAGTGATTTCCGTCTGTTTTTGTGTTTTAATGTGATAATTTCTTCTGAATCAAACAGGAGTCGTTTTTTCAAGACATTGACCTCCTACAGAAACATGGCATCGTAAGTAAAATGTAGTTTTTATGTTAAAATATCATAAAATCACCTGGAAAATGTAGTTTTTAACTTCATGACCTCAAGCTAAATGTATATCATTTAGATTTTATGACCAACACAAAATTGTGTAAATCAAATCAGATTGATGTCTCGGAATGGCCTAGTCAAAGTCCAGTAATAAGACCTATTGATCATTTTTATCACATTAGTTTGTGGGAATATTGTGATAATGATGGTAATAACTGGTTATTGCTACTTATTTAGGTAACTGTCACATCACAAACTGCTCTCTGAAATCATCCATGTCACATGACCTGCATAAAGTCACAGCATTTAATCAGATGTTTCCACTCAGGAATGGGGGCGAACACATGCTGATCACAGAAATGCCCCAACTTCCCACCATCAAAAGTCCTTTTCAGAATATTTTTTTCCAAAAGCAACACTGCTCTGTTAAAGTTCATTGACTTTCCTTTCCAAAGATACCAGTTTTATGTGTGTTGAAATTAATAAAACACTTTAAATTTCCCGGTAATTTTCCTAAGGTTTTTGAAAAGCTGCATTATTTACGCTAATTCTAACGCCCCTCCTGAAAGGCGCTGAAATATTGTCCAAGAAAATCGGTTCAGGCGTCACGAACACATGACCAATGAGCCAACAGTGACGTCATATTAAACCTTAAACTATAGGCTTTCTATACATACCCGGTTCGTCAAGGGTTATTTTTATAGTTTTTTTGTAAATCATAAAAGTATCAAAACTTTGTCAAATAGGGAACGAATTATACAAAATGAACCCGACAAAATGGGTATGAAAATAAAGATCAATTTGTCAGCTTTAATATAATACTGGAACCACACTTGTAGGGTCAATGTGCGTGTATATCGCCTATCAACACACGAACGGATCAGAACATCTACCGCGTTATGCGGAGCTCCACAGCGATATAACACGATCTGCCGCAGCGCCGCACAAAGTCTGGGACAGCAGTTACATCTAAAGTTAAATCTAGTCAAAACTTTTAGAAAAGAGGAGAAAGTAAGCAAACATGGTCCCTTCACCTCCTCACCTGAACGTGAGGTTATTCATCCTCCTCCTGCTTTGCTTCCCTGTCCTTATTACTTAATAATAATAAAAAAGCGGATTAGATCCGCTGTTTTTATGGACCACGGTAAATATGCATGATGATCTGTATTTGTGTGGTTTAGGTTTGTGCTGATTTTGTGCAACAAGGACATGAAGCCGTTAGCAGACGTGGCTCAGTGGCTGATATGGGAGGCCTGGGCAACCGCCCAGGGCATCATCATGTGGGTGGCGGCATGATGAAGTGACTGTATCTATACTAAAATGATCAATTCTAGACACTTTTATGAAAAACTGTACTTTCTTTGGGACGTTTTCAGATGGTTGGTAGTAGGGAATTTTCCATAAAGAAAGAAATCTAAAAAAAACAATATCTATTTTCTGCTAACAATATAGAAAAAACTACTAAAAATAGCCATAAATAAATGTTTTCATATGAGGCAGCAGCCAAATTGACATTTAGGAAGGACGTTTCAATAAAATGCATAAAAAAATAAACATTTTGGTGCAAGTCCAAAATTCTCTAAAATTAGTTTTATTTAAAAACAAATAAAAAATCCCTATTTCCTACCAGCAATATCAAGGAAACTATTAAAGGTAGCCAAAAATGGATGCCTTTATGTTATTCAGCTGCCTCATTTATCTGTAGTAGAGACGTTTTATTGAAATCTGATAAAAAATACAAGTTTGGGGAGTGGTCAAAAATACTTAATTTTGTCAATTTTTGAATTTTATTTCCGTCGGTCAAATTAGCTTTGGAAGCCGTTTTGCGGTCTAATAAATCTTTATTGAAAAGTCCCAGACCCCTACAAAACATCGAGCATGTTAAGACCACATAGCAGGACGAGCAAAATAACTTTATGGGCTTGGTTTCAACTTATACACAGTCCAGTCACATTAATGTGACCACCACGTACTTTCCACTTCAGAGTTAAATAACCAATCACAGAAGGCAGGTGGCAGCACAGTGCAGTTGAGCGTATATAAAGGGTGTGTGTGGGCTTCGGAAAACATTTCAATCGTTGGCGTAATGCAGAAACGAAGCGATTTATCCGACGTCCAAAAGGGCATGATCATTGGCTTTCGGCCAAGGGTGGAAGCATTTCCGAAACGGCTGAGTTTGTGAACCGTTCGCGTGCCGCCGTGGTAAAAGTGTACCGTGCATGGCAAAATGGGACTGTCCAAAATCAACGACGTGGCAAATGTGGTGCACCACGGGCCATAGATGACAGAGGCGAACGACGGTTGCGGAGATGCGTTCGGGCAGATAGACGGGCTACCGTTGAGCAACTGACCACTAAAATGAACCAAGGGGCTACCACAAGTGTCTCCCAAACCACTATTCAGCGAACATTGCTGCGTCTGGGCCTCCGAAGCGGACGCCTGGTTCGTGCACCTATGCTGACTGGTGTTCATCGACGACGAAGGCTAGAATTTGCACGCCAGTACAGCAGCTGGACGTCCACTGAGTGGCGACAGGTAGCGTTTTCAGATGAATCGCGTTTTATGCTCCATCGGACAGATGGACGTTGGCGTATAAGGCGTGAAACCTCTGAAAGGAACCACCCTGCAACCATTGCAGGAACGGTCCAAGCTGGAGGCGGGAGCATTATGGTCTGGGGAATGTTTTCCTGGCATTCTCTGGGTTCACTGATTATTGTGGAAGGCACGATGGATCAATACAAGTACGCATCTGTCCTTGCGGACCATGTCCACCCCTACATGCGCATTGTTTTTCCTCAGGATGATGGCATCTTCCAGCAGGACAATGCGAGGTGCCATACAGCTGCCAGTGTACGTGCGTGGTTCGAAGAGCACCAGGATGAGTTTACCGTCCTCCCCTGGCCAGCAAACTCACCTGACTTAAACCCAATCGAGCATCTGTGGGACCATCTCGATCGAGTTGTTCGCGCCATGGATCCTCAACCGCGTAATCTAGCGCAGCCGGCCACGGCATTAGAGTCGGCATGGCTCAACATCCCAGAGAAGACCTTCAGGGACCTAAGTGACTCTCTTCCTGCACGTCTCGTAGCAGTTCGCTCTGCGAAAGGTGGTTATTCTGGCTTTTGACAGATGGTCACATTAATGTGACTGGACTGTGTATTTTCTACTATCATATCCCAAACATGCCATCTCTGCTGTCAGGGTAAATATTGAAATTTGTTTTATTTTTAAAAATTACATATTTTAAAGAACCTTAATTTTGAAAATAAACTATTTATACTGTATATATTCATGTTTTTCAATATGATTTATTTATATTTAAAGGATGTCATTACAAATAAGTGTCAAATGTATTTATTTTTAAAGTAATCGGCTTTCAGAAACCCCATCTTTTTCTACTCAAAGGTGGGTTTGTGGCAAGGTCCGCCTATTGGTTGCCGGTACCTAGTTCAAGTTCATTGACATTTATCTTGGGGAACAAACTGAAGAAAATAATGCAAATATGTGGTCATATTTGTATATTTTACTTCATTATCCATAGCCGGCAGTAAGTCGGGCTCGTTTCCGGTGAGAGTTGGACTCCAAGGCTGCCCTTTGTCACCGATTCTGTTCATTACCTTCATGGACAGAATCTCTAGACCAGCCGAGATGTTGAGGGGATCCGTTTTGGTGGCCTTAGGATCAGGATCGCATCTCTGCTTTTTGGGGATGATGTGGTCCTGTTGGCTTCATCAGGTCGTGATCTGCAGCTCTGACTGGAGCGGTTCACGGCCCAGATGAGGCTCAGAGCCTCCAGATCCGAGGTCACGGTCTAGAAAAGGGTAGAGGTCGTTCTCCGGGTCGGGGGGTCGTCCTGCCTCAATGGAGGAGTTTAAGTATCTGGGATCATTAATGAGGGATCAGGAGATGGACAGGCGGATTGGGGCAGCGTCTGCCGTGAAGCGGCGCGTACTGATCTGTACCGGTCCGTCCTGGTGAAGAGAAGCTGAGTCAAAGAGCCAAGCTCTGGATTTACCGGTCCATCTACGTTCCCACCCTCATCTATGGGCTTTGGGTCATGAATAAAGAACCAGATCAGGATCCAAGCGGCCGAAATGTGTTTCCTCCTCAGGGTGTTTGGACCCTTAGAGAGAGAAGCTCAGTCATCAGGGAGGGACTCAGAGTGGAGCTGCTGCTCCTCCACGTCCAGAGGAGACAGTTGGACATCTGGACAGGATGGAGCCTCATGGTGAGGAGCTCAGGGGCAGCAGGGGAGACCAGGACACCTGGAGGGACGATGTCTCTCTGCTGGGGACGCCTTGGGGTTCCTGGAGGAGCTGGAAGAGGCTGGAGAGGGAAGTTTGGGCGTCATGAGGCTGCTGCCCCCGAGACCCGACCCGGACATGATGGATGGATGATATCTGGATTTTATTCTGACAGAAATAAATCAAAATTCTTCTAAGAAATGTTATCACAATAAATGATAAACAATAAATTATAAACGATAAATGATAAACGATAAATAGTAAATGATAAACAATAAATGATAAACAATAAATGATAAACAATAAATGATAAATGATAAACGATAAATAATAAATGATAAACAATAAACGATAAACAATAAATGATAAACGATAAATGATAAACGATAAATGCCTATTACAGAGGCTCTGAATGAGGCTCAGATTTAAAAATCTACTTGTGCAAAACCGATAAAGTTTTTCCTCTTCTTCTCGGCTTTGAACTGTTTGTGTCGCATCAAACCCTAATAAATGCTGTGAATTCTGTACAGAGACAGTGTGTCATCCTGTGTTTGTGTCCAGAACATGGCCGACATTAAGAAGCTGAAGTCGGTGGGGATCTGCACCGTTAAAGGGATCCAGATGACGACGCGCAAAGCTCTGTGCAACATCAAGGGCCTGTCGGAGGCCAAGGTGGAGAAGATCAAGGAGGCGGCGGGGAAGATGCTGGTCAGACGCGCCTCTGTTCTTCACGTAGAAAGAAACGGCGAAACGCTGAGTCCCTCTGGTTGTCCTGAGCAGAACGTCGGGTTCCAGACGGCCTTCGAGTACAGCGCCAGGAGGAAGCAGGTCTTCCACGTGACGACGGGCAGCCAGGAGTTCGAGTTAAGACCACAAGTCCAGCTGCTGCCTGTCTCATCTGTCTCTCTGTGTGTGTGTGTGTGTGTGTGTGTGTCATATCGTGTGTGTGTGTCATATCGTGTGTGTGTGTGTGTGTCATATCTGTGTGTGTGTGTGTGTGTCATATCGGTGTGTGGTGTGTCATATCGTGTGTGTGTGTGTGTGTCATATCGTGTGTGTGTGTCATATCGTGTGTGTGTGTGTGTGTGTGTCATATCGTGTGTGTGTGTGTGTGTGTGTGTGTGTGCGCAGTAAGCTGCTGGGTGGAGGGATAGAGAGCATGGCCATCACTGAGGCCTTCGGAGGTGAGGAGACACGTCGCTTTTTAAGTTATGTAACTAACTAATAATAAACTAACATGTTTTTATTTAATCGTCTGATTTTCCTCAGAGTTTCGGACGGGAAAAACGCAGCTGTCTCACACACTCTGTGGTGAGCAGGTCCTGTTAATAATTTGTGGTTATATTTTCATATTTTGTGGTTATGTTTTGATAATTTGTGGTTATATTTTGATAATTTGTGGTTATATTTTGATAATTTGTGGTTATGTTTTGATAATTTGTGGTTATGTTTTGATAATTTGTGGTTATATTTTGATATTTTGGGACCGTTTTGTGTCGTGACGTGTGTTTTGGGCTCCAGTCACAGCCCAGCTGCCAGGTGAAGACGGATACTCAGGTGGGAAAGTCATCTTCATCGATACGGAGAACACCTTGTATCCTTACAGTTGTGGTTCACAAACCTTTTCTGGGCCCCCCTGACCCCCTGACCCTGGGGGACGGACAGGGGGGTCGACTTTTTTACCTGAGTGAAGTCGCCCCCCACCTTCTTCAAATCAGACAATATGGGTGTCAATCAACTCGGCTACGTTTGTGCTGGTTTGTGCAGCAAAATATTTTGTTTGTGCTGCTTTGGCTTTGAAGATATTAATGAAAGTGTAAAGGTCAAAAGGTCAACCAGCCCCCAAACGTTTATGAAATCCAACTTTCTTTATATCTTTAAAATGATAGCGGCACAAACAAAAGTTTTTGCTGCACAAACCAGCACAAAAGTAGCACAAACGTTTGACACCAATTTTGTTTGATTTCATAAACGTTTGGGGGCTGGTTGACCTTTTGACCTTTACACTTTCATTAATATCTTCAAAGCCAAAGCAGCACAAACGAAAATTTTTGCTGCACAAACCAGCACAAACGTAGCCGAGTTGATTGACCCCCATTTTGTCTGATTTGAAGAAGGTAGGGGGGGCTGGTTGACCTTGGATGACCTCTAGAAACATTTCTTCAAATCTTTAAAATGACAGCGGCACAAACGAAAGTTTTTGCTGCACAAACCAGCACAAACGTAACACAAACGTTTGACCCCCATTTTGTCTGATTTGAAGAAGGTGGGGGGGCGACTTCACTCAGGTGACTTTTTTGGGAGCAAAATGAATGTATGTAGCTGAACATAGACAACGACATCGGTAGCTACAGGCTACTTGCTAAGCTAAAGCTGCTGTATTGATGTTAGCTAGTCGTCTTTTAGCTACTTTACCTGCATCCAGCAGCTTCACTCAACTCAGTCGGTCAGTTTGGGGGAAAAACTCTGAAAAGTTCTTTGCGTTTTGCTGGTTTGCTGCGATGATTCTAACACACCTGATTCTGAGTCATGGCTGTCAAACTCAGTTTCACCGAGGGCCACTTCAGCATATTGGCCCCTCAACGGGCCACACTGACGGTACAAATCAGGAGAGTCCAGGTTCATCCTCCAGGCTGCAGCGTCGAGACGCATCCCTGCCAAAACACCCAGACTAAAGGGGGACTTTCCTCATTAGCAGCAGCTCAGTTCTGTAGGGGCTTGTAAAGAGTCAGTGATCCAGGTAGAGAAGGAACCATCTGAAGTTGCAGATGTAGCTCCGGAAAACTAGACATGGGCAGCTCTAGTAAAAATGTATGACAATACAATGTTAAAAATAGATTAAACAAACCTCATATTGCTAAATAACGCTGGTTAGGAAGCGCATTCAAAACCTTTGGTTGAAATGGCGTTAAATTCAAGTCTCCATTACAGACCAGAGAAAACTGAAGAGGATGCAACGTTGTGTTAATCCATTTGAGGCGCCGGCAGTTTATCTTGAGGAAATAACTGACGACGCAGAAGTTAATTAGGCTGAAACATGCGCAGCTCAACCGCTGCTGCGAAGGATTAAAACGCGCTGGAAGTAACTCATCCAGCGGGTTTAACAAATGGAGCCTCCGGGTCACCCAGGAGAGTCTCTGGAGGAGCTGCAGATTAACATCTGACCGTTTCGGAGAAGCGAAACCACGCTAACAAATCAAAATAAAAGTCCTAGTAAAAGCCACACCGGACCCCACAGGGTAAAACACTCAGAGTTCAGTGGATCTGTTTGGATCAGACGGATCCAACTGACTGATGAATTGGTGCAGAGTTTTCTGCAGATGGGAACCAGGAGGAAGTGAGTTCAGACCAGCGGCTGAAGTGACGCTAATTTAAGTGGAGTCGCTTAATATATAATAAGTTATTGGGGCCTTAGTGGTTTTTGTCACTACGGATAAAAATGTAGATGCATTTATCTGCTTAATTAGTGATGGGATCTGGATTCATGGTGAATATTAACTAAACCGCATAAAATGCGGCTAAATATCCGACGTTAATATGATGGTAATTTCACAGATAAAAATAGAACATGACCGATTTTTTTTATGTTGTCGGTCAAGATGACGGATAACAAAAAAAGTCTAGCGCCACCTGCCGCCCTGACACCAACTTACACGCATCTTCATCCACAGTCTTACTTGTAAATCGATGTTTTTTGGACATTTTGATGTTAGCTTGTCGATGTCTTGGTTTTATTCTCTGGTAAACTCAATAAGCAGCTTGAGGCGACTCTGCCGCTCTCTAGTGGCGAGAAGCAGTAATGTTGGCTGGTAACAATCGGAATGCATTATGGGAGATGCAGTTTGTAGTCAATTCGTGCTCAAAACATATTGTAAGTTAATCATGGACCTCTAGAACGCTGGGGGGCCACATGTGGCCCGCGGGCCTTGAGTTTGACACGTGTTGTAAGGTAAAAACCCAGCGCATGCAGCGTTCAGGTTTTCTTTTTTATTTTTCTCATCCAGCCGGCTTCCCGCGCCCCCCCTAGGGTGCGCGCCCCACAGTTTGGGAACCTCTGCCTTAGAGCGAGTTTATCCTTCTTTCCTTCTGTTTTCCCTGTTTGTTCTTCTTTCTCTGTTTCTCCATTAACGGTTTCTTTTTTTCATCTTTACTTCCTTCCTTTGTCGTTTCCTTCTTTCCTCCTTTCTTTCTACCTTGTTTCCTTCTTTGCTTTCATCCTTCCTCTTGTCGTTTCTTAATCCCTTCCTTCCCTTTATCTTTACTTCTTTTTCTGTTGCATCTTTTCTTCTTTCCTTGTATCCTTCCTTCTCTCTATCCTTATTTAGTTTGATTCTTCCTGTCGGCTCGACTCAGACGCCCAGAATAAGAGATAAAAACCTTTTTAAACAGGTTATAAATCAGAATCAGGCTGTTCTCCTGCATGTTGTGACCTTTGACCTCCGTGCAGCCGCCCAGACCGGCTGCGCGACATCGCGGACCGGTTCAACGTGGATCACGACGCCGTGCTGGACAACGTGCTCTACGCCCGCGCCTACACCAGTACGACCAGCTGTGACTTCCTGTCTGAGCCACGGACAGGAAGTCACAACAGGAAGTTGCTGTTCCTGCAGGCGAACACCAGATGGAGCTGCTGGACTTCGTAGCAGCAAAGTTTCACGAAGAAGGCGGCGTGTTCAAGCTGCTGGTGAGCTGCAGACCTGCGGTTGGTTGGTTTCCTGCTGCGGCAGGAAGGTCACCATCCATAGTTTGACCTTTTCCATCCTGAAGCTCTCAGGGGATTTCAAGGTTTGGAAAGTCCTGGAAACTCTAACCGCAGAGTTTCGTAATAAAGCGCAATGAAACGTTTGGTTCCACCTAAATTAAGGAAACCAAACTTACAGTTGAACCCAGATATTTTCTCACACAGAAGGTTTTTATTTTACTCTCTGAAGTTAAATCACATCAAACTTTTCTGGTTTTATTTTAGTTAGAATCATTAAAATTATTTCTATTTGCTAAAAGCCAGAAAACGTGAGGAGAAAATTTTTTGTTAGATTTTTGAATATTTATTATTTCTGGTCACTCATTGACCCGCGTAACCGAAATAAACATCGACTCATATTTTATACTTTAAATGTTACTGAAATTGGGGATTTTTTTTCTTTTGTTGAATTAATGTTTTAATGTTATTGAACCAGTTTATAAAACAATTAATTTGGTTATATTTACTGCTGTGTAACATAGAATCAGTGATTCTTGAGAACATGGACTAAACAGGTTCTATGGATGAAGCACAAAATTTGACTAAATTATACACAAAATATAATTTTTTTCAAATATCTGACTAAACTAACCTGGTCATGTGAGACAACAATGTATATTTTCCAGGTATTTGCTGAATATTTTTAATTTTAAACATTGTAGTCGGTGGATGATGCCTGTAAAGCCTTTGTCCAGGAGCAGAACTCAGTACATTATAATAGTTTAAAACAATTAAAAGAAATACTAAATTTATATATTATGACAATTAAATATATGTAGTCATATAAATAATGATAAAGGTATCAATAAATTGAATTAAAAATCATTTTTATATATTTTCCAACACCATTGAAATTTGTCCTTAGTTTTTGTCAACAGAAATGAAAAGAATATAAAACAAATCAGGCATTATTGGGGGCAGCAGAACTTCTGAGGACCCCATGACCACTTCCTGTTTCTTCCTTTGCTAAGAGGCTAGTTAGCTCTGGTTAGCTTAAGGCTAGTTAGATCTGGTTAGCTTAATGCTAGCTAGCTCTGGTTAGCTTAAGGCTAGTTAGCTCTGGTTAGCTTAACACTAGCTAGCTCTGGTTAGCTTAAGGCTAGTTAGCTCTGGTTAGCTTAAGGCTAGTTAGCTCCTGTTAGTTTAAAACTAGCTAGTTCTGGTTAGCTTAACACTAGCTAGCTCTGGTTAGCTTAAGGGCCTTAGGTTAGCTCTGGTTAGCTTAAGGCTAGCTAGCTCTGGTTAGCTTAAGGCTAGTTAGCTCGGTTACTTAACGCTAGCTAGCTCTGGTTAGCTTAAGGCTAGTTAGCTCTGGTTACCTTAACGCTAGCTAGCTCTGGTTAGCTTAAGGCTAGTTAGCTCTGGTTACCTTAACGCTAGCTAGCTCTGGTTAGCTTAAGGCTAGTTAGCTCTGGTTAGCTTAAGGCTAGTTAGTTCTGGTTAGCTTAAGGCTAGTTAGTTCTGGTTAGCTTAAGGCTAGTTAGCTCTAGTCAGCTTAAGGCTAGTTAGTTCTGGTTAGCTTAAGGCTAGTTAGCTCTAGTCAGCTTAAGGCTAGTTAGCTCTGGTTAGCTTATTTATTCTGTTTTGAGTTGTTTTAATCTCCCAGTTTGAGCGTAAGCGTTTGCAGGCGTTTCCATGGAAACGGTCCTGCGTTGACGCCGCCATGTTCCTCCTCAGATCATCGACTCCATCATGGCTCTGTTCAGGGTGGACTTCTCCGGCCGCGGGGAGCTGGCCGAGCGGCAGCAGAAGCTGGCACAGATGCTCTCCAGGCTGCAGAAGATCTCTGAAGGTGGGAGCCAGAACCAGGACCGGTTCCGGTTCTGGTTCCGGTTCCGGTTCCGGTTCTGGTTCTGGTTCCGGTTCCGTTTCTGGTTCCGGTTCCGGTTCATCTCAGGACATCTGAGAGCCTCACTCAATCTTCTCTCCAGTGTTAATACGTCTGGATATGGGAACTGATGAGAATTTATTGGTACCGATTCCATAATCGATTCTCAGTGAACTGAACACCATGTTCAGTTCAAACTAAATTAAAAACGCAAGAATCCGTCTGTTAAATGAACATTTAGCATGAAATTAACCTGAACAGACGAGTCCTTATCGCCTGCAGACCAATAAACTGGATTATTAATTATAGTCATCAGATTTATCGTGATGAATCGATTATTGGAATAATCATCTACTAATTTACTAACTGATTACGTGTTTAGTTGTTGACTTACCTTTTGCTATGACGGCTGTTAAAGAGCAAATATCCACTAAGAAAAACTCTGAAATTTTGAGAATTTTTCTAGAATAAAATTCTAAATTTTCCTCTTTGCTCATTTTTTTCCTATCTACAATGCTCTAATACTGTGTATCAACTTTGTGTCGGTTGTGCATGAAGCTCCACTTCTGCTTTTCTAAGATGCCTGGTCGTCTGTTAGCAGCTATTTTGCTCTGTAAATGTTGCGGTGGGGGGCGTGGCCAGCAGCGTATTTGGATTTAAAGCGACAGAGACATGAAAGCAGCTCACTCTGAAGGATTTCCAGCAAATAAGTGCAACTAGCATGTTTTGTATAGGCCACATACCTGTTCAGGGAAGCATCATAGGTCACGCTGAGGCTCATCCGGTTTCTGTTTCCTGTCTGTTTTCATCCATTCATCTCATCCTCAGAGTACAACGTCGGCGTGTTTGTTACCAACCAGATGACGGCGGATCCCGGAGCAGGAATGACGTAAGAGCCGAGAAAGCCCCGCCTCCTCCTCACCTCCTCTGCTGTTTAAACCTTTCGATGATTCAGATTTCAGGCCGACCCCAAGAAGCCGATCGGCGGCCACATCCTGGCCCACGCCTCCACCACGCGCATCAGCCTGAGGAAGGGCCGCGGCGAGATGAGGATCGCCAAGATATTCGACAGGTCAGCCGTCGCTCCACAGAGCCTGTCGGCCATGTTTGTAGTTTTGATGGATCTGTCGGCCATGTTTGTAGTTTTGATGGATCTGTTTGTGATAATCTGTCGGCCATGTTTGTAGTTTTGATGGTTCTGTCGGCCATGTTTGTAGTTTTGATGGATCTGTCAGCCATGTTTGTAGTTTTGATGGATCTGTTTGTGATAATCTGTCGGCCATGTTTGTAGTTTTGATGGATCTGTTGGCCATGTTTGTAGTTTTGATGGTTCTGTCGGCCATGTTTGTAGTTTTGATGGATCTGTCGGCCATGTTTGTAGTTTTGATGGATCTGTTTGTGATAATCTGTCAGCCATGTTTGTAGTTTTGATGGTTCTGTCGGCCATGTTTGTAGTTTTGATGGATCTGTCAGCCATGTTTGTAGTTTTGATGGATCTGTTTGTGATAATCTGTCGGCCATGTTTGTAGTTTTGATGGATCTGTCGGCCATGTTTGTAGTTTTTGATGGTTCTGTCGGCCATGTTTGTAGTTTTGATGGATCTGTCGGCCATGTTTGTAGTTTTGATGGTTCTGTCGGCCATGTTTGTAGTTTTGATGGATCTGTCGGCCATGTTTGTAGTTTTGATGGATCTGTTTGTGATAATCTGTCGGCCATGTTTGTAGTTTTGATGGATCTGTCGGCCATGTTTGTAGTTTTGATGGTTCTGTCGGCCATGTTTGTAGTTTTGATGGATCTGTCGGCCATGTTTGTAGTTTTGATGGATCTGTTTGTGATAATCTGTCGGCCATGTTTGCGGTGTTGATGGATCTGTTTGTGGTAATCTGTCGCCCATGTTTGTAGTTTTGATGGATCTGTTTGTGATAATCTGTCGCCCATGTTTGTAGTTTTGATGGATCTGTTTGTGATAATCTGTCTGCCATGTTTGTAGTTTTGATGGATCTGTTTGTGATAATCTGTCGGCCATGTTTGCGGTGTTGATGGATCTGTTTGTGGTAATCTGTCGCCCATGTTTGTGGTTTTGATGGATCTGTTTGTGATAATATGTCGGCCATGTTTGTAGTTTTGATGGATCTGTCGCCCATGTTTGTAGTTTTGATGGATCTGTTTGTGATAATCTGTCGGCCATGTTTGTGGTTTTGATGGATCTGTTTGTGATAATCTGTCGGCCATGTTTGCGGTGTTGATGGATCTGTTTGTGGTAATCTGTCGGCCATGTTGTAGTTTTGATGGATCTGTTTGTGGTAATCTGTCGGCCATGTTTGTAGTTTTGATGGATCTGTTTGTGATAATCTGTCGGCCATGTTTGTGGTTTTGATGGATCTGTTTGTGATAATCTGTCGGCCATGTTTGTGGTTTTGATGGATCTGTTTGTGATAATCTGTCGGCCATGTTTGCGGTGTTGATGGATCTGTTTGTGGTAATCTGTCGGCCATGTTTGTAGTTTTGATGGATCTGTTTGTGGTAATCTGTCGGCCATGTTTGTAGTTTTGATGGATCTGTTTGTGATAATCTGTCGGCCATGTTTGTGGTTTTGATGGATCTGTTTGTGATAATCTGTCGGCCATGTTTGCGGTGTTGATGGATCTGTTTGTGGTAATCTGTCGGCCATGTTTGTAGTTTTGATGGATCTGTTTGTGGTAATCTGTCGGCCATGTTTGTAGTTTTGATGGATCTGTTTGTGATAATCTGTCGGCCATGTTTGTGGTTTTGATGGATCTGTTTGTGATAATCTGTCGGCCATGTTTGCGGTGTTGATGGATCTGTTTGTGGTAATCTGTCGGCCATGTTTGTAGTTTTGATGGATCTGTTTGTGGTAATCTGTCGGCCATGTTTGTAGTTTTGATGGATCTGTCGCCCATGTTTGTAGTTTTGATGGATCTGTTTGTGATAATCTGTCGGCCATGTTTGTAGTTTTGATGGATCTGTTTGTGATAATCTGTCAGCCATGTTTGTAGTTTTGATGGATCTGTCGCCCATGTTTGTAGTTTTGATGGATCTGTTGTGATAATCTGTCGGCCATGTTTGTAGTTTTGATGGATCTGTCGCCCATGTTTGTAGTTTTGATGGATCTGTTTGTGATAATCTGTCGGCCATGTTTGTAGTTTTGATGGATCTGTCGCCCATGTTTGTAGTTTTGATGGTTCTGTCAGCCATGTTTGTAGTTTTGATGGATCTGTTTGTGATAATCTGTCGGCCATGTTTGTGGTTTTGATGGATCTGTCGCCCATGTTTGTAGTTTTGATGGATCTGTCGCCCATGTTTGTAGTTTTGATGGATCTGTCGGCCATGTTTGCGGTGTTGATGGATCTGTTTGTGATAATCTGTCGGCCATGTTTGTGGTTTTGATGGATCTGTTTGTGATAATCTGTCGGCCATGTTTGCGGTGTTGATGGATCTGTTTGTGGTAATCTGTCGGCCATGTTTGTAGTTTTGATGGATCTGTTTGTGGTAATCTGTCGGCCATGTTTGTAGTTTTGATGGATCTGTTTGTGATAATCTGTCGGCCATGTTTGTGGTTTTGATGGATCTGTTTGTGATAATCTGTCGGCCATGTTTGCGGTGTTGATGAATCTGTTTGTGGTAATCTGTCGGCCATGTTTGTAGTTTTGATGGATCTGTTTGTGGTAATCTGTCGGCCATGTTTGTAGTTTTGATGGATCTGTTGCCCATGTTTGTAGTTTTGATGGATCTGTTTGTGATAATCTGTCGGCCATGTTTGTAGTTTTGATGGATCTGTTTGTGATAATCTGTCAGCCATGTTTGTAGTTTTGATGGATCTGTCGCCCATGTTTGTAGATTTGATGGATCTGTTGTGATAATCTGTCGGCCATGTTTGTAGTTTTGATGGATCTGTCGCCCATGTTTGTAGTTTTGATGGATCTGTTTGTGATAATCTGTCGGCCATGTTTGTAGTTTTGATGGATCTGTCGCCCATGTTTGTAGTTTTGATGGTTCTGTCAGCCATGTTTGTAGTTTTGATGGAGCTGTTTGTGATAATCTGTCGGCCATGTTTGTAGTTTTGATGGATCTGTCGCCCATGTTTGTAGTTTTGATGGATCTGTCGCCCATGTTTGTAGTTTTGATGGATCTGTCGCCCATGTTTGTAGTTTTGATGGATCTGTCGGCCATGTTTGCGGTGTTGATGGATCTGTTTGTGATAATCTGTCGCCCATGTTTGTAGTTTTGACGGATCTGTTGTGATAATCTGTCGGCCATGTTTGTAGTTTTGATGGATTTGTCGCCCATGTTTGTAGTTTTGATGGATCTGTTTGTGATAATCTGTCGGCCATGTTTGTAGTTTTTATGGATCTGTCGGCCATGTTTGCGGTGTTGATGGAGCTGTTTGTGATCCTTCTAGCCCTGATATGCCTGAGAATGAAGCCACGTTCGCCATCTCTGCAGGAGGAGTTACTGACGCCAAAGAGTGAATCATCTAATCCACCTGTTCACACGATTAATATTTATTATCCTTATTTATTACCTCTATTTATTGGATCCACATCCATATATTTATTAAAACTTGTTCAGTTGATGTACTTCAGTAATTTTACCATCTGTTATGTTTCAGTTCACTGAAAGTTCAATTAAATCATAAAATGAGTCAAATCTGTGAGTTGTATCACTTTTATTTGAATTAATAATCAGAAATGTTAGAACAAATCAGTTGGATTCACAAGTATGGATAGAGAAACACCAAACACTAACATACACAAAACAAATTAAAATATTTTCTCCTCCCTTTCTGAAGTTTAGACCAAAATTATCCTGTTTTACATCAGTTAAAATCACTGAAATTATTTGTATTTGCTAAAATCCAAAGACGTTCGTTGGTCAGAAGATTTTCTTGTAAATTTATTCAAACTGGAGTGAAAAATTAATTATATTATCTGGTAATAAAGTTTTCCACCACAGAACAAAGTCATTCATGCTAAATGAATGTAATAAATATGGAAGGATTGTCCAAAAGCTGCTCAGTAAATAACAGTAAAAGTGAGCAGCCACTACCTCGCTCTGTTGACTGTTATTCTCTGTTTTAAACGCGTGGTGGTGGCGCCACGCCGCCCCCTGGCGGCGCCAGCGGGACGTGCAGCGCAGCGCCACCCGTGGCTCCATATGCTGGAGAAACCCGGACCGAACCGAACCGCAATGGGAACCTCAGCAAGCGACTTCCTCCGAGTCTGAACCAAAGCGTCTGAACGGAACCGCAGAACCGGCCCACGCGTTGTTCAACTCCAGAAGGAGAAGAAGAAGAAGCCATGGACGCGAGAGACACAGCCCCGGATTCCTGGGAGCAGGAGGAGGACGCCGAGGCCCCGGCGGCCCCGGCGGCCCCGGCGGCCCCGGCGGCGGAGCTCCCCGCAGCCTTCGCCGCCCTCAACGTCAACGCCAAGCCGTTCGTCCCCAACGTCAACGCCCCGGTGTTCGTGCCGAGCTTCCTTCAGGCCGGCAGCGCCGGAGTCCCGGCTTCGCACGGTGGGTGAACGCCGGTCCGCTGGACGTTAGCCCAGGATGCTAGCTCTGATGCTAGCTTAGCTTTCCTGTCAGCTGGACGTTAGCCCAGGATGCTAGCTCTGATGCTAGCTTAGCTTTCCTGTCAGCTGGACGTTAGCCCAGGATGCTAGCTCTGATGCTAGCTTAGCTTTCCTGTCAGCTGGACGTTAGCCCAGGCTGCTATCTCTGATGCTAGCTTAGCTTTGCTGTCAGCTGGACGTTAGCCCAGGCTGCTAGCTCAGATGCTAGCTTAGCTTTCCTGTCAGCTGGACGTTAGCCCAGGCTGCTAGCTCAGATGCTAGCTTAGCTTTCCTGTCAGCTGGACGTTAGCCCAGGCTGCTAGCTCAGATGCTAGCTTAGCTTTCCTGTCAGCTGGACGTTAGCCCAGGCTGCTAGCTCAGATGCTAGCTTAGCTTTCCTGTGAGCTGGACGTTAGCCCCGGCTGCTAGCTCTGATGCTAACTTATTTTTCCTGTCAGCTAGACGTTAGCCCAGGATGCTACCTCTGATGCTAGCTTAGCTTTCATTCAGCTGGACGTTAGCCCCTGCTGCTAGCTCTGATGCTAGCTTAGCTTTCAGTCAGCTGGAAGTTAGCCCCGACTGCTAGTTCTGATGCTAGCGTAGCTTTCCTGTCAGCTGGAAGTTAGCCCCGACTGCTAGTTCTGATGCTAGCGTAGCTTTTCTGTCAGCTAGACGTTAACCCAGGATGCTAGCTCTGATGCTAACTTAGCTTTCCATTCAGCTGGACGTTAGCCCCGACTGCTAGCTCCGATGCTAGCTAAGCTTTCCTGTCCGCTGGAAGTTAGCCCCGACTGCTAGTTCTGATGCTAGCGTAGCTTTCCTGTCAGCTGGAAGTTAGCCCCGACTGCTAGTTCTGATGCTAGCGTAGCTTTTCTGTCAGCTAGACGTTAACCCAGGATGCTAGCTCTGATGCTAACTTAGCTTTCCATTCAACTGGACGTTAGCCCCGACTGCTAGCTCCGATGCTAGCTAAGCTTTCCTGTCCGCTGGAAGTTAGCCCCGACTGCTAGCTCTGATTCTACCTTAGCTTTACTCTAAGCTGGACGTTAGCCCCCGCTGCTAGCTCTGATGCTAGCTAAGCTTTGCTGTCAGCTGGACGTTAGCCCCGGCTGCTAGCTCTGATGCTAGCTTAGCTTTCCTGTCAGCTGGACGTTAGCCCCGGCTGCTAGCTCTGATGCTAGCTCAGCCAATGACGTTTCAGTCGCTGGTTAAGCCATCGTTCCAGGGCTGTTAGTGGACATTTCCGCTCATATTTATGCGTTGTGATGCTGTTGTGGGTGTTTCTGAACGTTGTCCTGTGCCGTGTGTCCCCTCAGGTTGTCCAGCTGCTAGCATGGAGGTGACGGACACAGCCGGTACGCAGCCCGGACTCCACATGCTCCGCTGTGGCAGTGGGGCTCATCTCACACCCACTGCTTGTGTTGGCGGCTGCTCCTTATTTGGGTTTCTGGCCCTGGACGGCGCCTGTGCATGAGGGCTACGCAGAGAAAGTGATGCAACCTGGTTCTGCCCGGCCCAAAATAGACATCCTGTTGACAGTTGGTGTGATGGGCGCCATGCTGCTGGGCCTGCAGAGGGAAGCTGTCAGGATCTGTCCTCCATAGGACATAGATCTGTCCTTTTTATTGGCCTAACCTGTTACTTTTGTCACCAGTTGCCATCCATACTAGTTCCACTTTCCTCAAGTCCTCATTCAACCTCCATGTAGCTTAAATTTCTTTTCCCAAACGTATGTTCTGTCTGTACCAGTTAGTTCTGGTTTCTGTGTTTTAGATCCTCGTTTTCTTCCCTCATGTCACTGAATCAAACCCCCCAGTTTCTTTTCTTGCTGTCCAGATCGATTTTACCCTCCATGCCAGTTTCTCTCCCTTTTCAGTCCATCTCCATTTTGTCTTGTTTAATTTCATTTTCCCACTTCCTGTCTGCAGTAGGACTGTAGTGATGCAATAATCTCACGATACGATACACGATATTCTGCCCACGATACGATATATATCACAATATTCAGCAAACGATACAATTCAATACACTTTTGCGAGTTTCTGAGAGATTTTAGAGGGACAGAGTGATTTTGGTGACATTTTGTGACTGTTATAAAGTTGGACTGAATTAATTTAACTGAAAACTGATTAAAAGCTCCAACTACACAATACCTGGTTCTGGTTGGACACAGACTTAAAGTGGACAGCTGGACAAAATGAACCAAAGAAGTGGAGAGAAAACATGTTTCTCCCCCTCTAATATCCTCCCCCAATCAGCTTTATACATAAAACCAGTTACTTTATTTATGCATAAAACCAGTTACTTTATTTATGCATAAAACCAGTTACTTTATTAATACATAAAACCAGTTACTTTATTAATACATAAAACCAGTTACTTTATACATAAAACAAGTTACTTTATTAATACATAAAACCAGTAACTTTATTTATGCATAAAACCAGGTACTTTATTAATACATAAAACCAGTTACTTTATTAATACATAAAACAGTTACTTTATACATAAAACCAGTTACTTTATTAATACATAAAACCAGTTACTTTATTTATGCATAAAACCAGTTACTTTATTAATACATAAAACCAGTTAATTTATTAATACATAAAACCAGTTACTTTATTAATACATAAAACCAGTTACTTTATTTATGCATAAAACCAGTTACTTTATTAATACATAAAACCAGTTACTTTATTAATACATAAAACCAGTTAATTCATACATAAAACCAGTTACTTTATTAATGCATAAAACCTGTTACTTTATACATAAAACCAGTTACTTTATTTATACATAAAACCAGTTACTTTATTTATGCATAAAACCAGGTACTTTATTTATGCATAAAACCAGTTACTTTATTAATACATAAAACCAGTTACTTTATTTATGCATAAAACCAGTTACTTTATTAATACATAAAACCAGTTACTTTATTAATGCATAAAACCTGTTACTTTATACATAAAACCAGTTACTTTATTTATACATAAAACCAGTTACTTTATTTATACATAAAACCAGTTACTTTATTAATACATAAAACCAGTTACTTTATTAATACATAAAATCAGTTACTTCATACATAAAACCAGTTGCTTTATTAATACATAAAACCAGTTACTTTATTAATACATAAAACCAGTGACTTTATACATAAAACCAGTTACTTTATTTATACATAAAACCAGTTACTTTATTAATGCATAAAACCAGTTACTTTATTTATACATAAAACCAGTTACTTTATTTATACATAAAACCAGTTACTTTATTAATGCATAAAACCAGTTACTTTATTTATACATAAAACCAGTTACTTTATTTATACATAAAACCAGTTACTTTATTAATACATAAAACCAGTTACTTCATACATAAAACCAGTTGCTTTATTAATACATAAAACCAGTTACTTTATTAATACATAAAACCAGTTACTTTATACATAAAACCAGTTACTTTATTAATATATAAAACCAGTTACTTTATTAATACATAAAACCAGTTACTTTATTTAAGCATAAAACCAGTTACTTTATTAATACATAAAACCAGTTACTTTATTAATACAAAAACCGTTACTTTATTTATGCATAAAACCAGTTACTTTATTAATACATAAAACCAGTTACTGCTGAGCTGAAACCTTTGATGTTTCCAGTTTGTTCAGTTTATTCAGTTTTACAGTGAACAGTAGAGCCTCACCAGGTACGGCAGCTGCAGAGGCCAAAATTCTTCCTTCCCTGTGGATCAGCGTTTCGTTGTGGAGTCCATCTTGTTTTAAGATCAGGACTGACGGGTCGTCTTGTGTTTCCAGCACCGGTGCAGAACGGAAACTCGGAGGCTGACATGGCGGCGGAGGAGGAAACGTGGGAGCAGAAGGAGGAGCCTGGGGGAGGCGAGGGAGGAGGAGGCGCCGCGGGGAGGGAGGAGGAGGAGGAGGAAGAAGAGGAGGAGGAGGAGGACATCCCCCTCCCCAAGGTGGCGCCGCCGCCGCCTGATGCTCCCAAGAAGGAACACGTGAACGTCGTCTTCATCGCCACGTCGGTGCGAACGCTTCGTTCTTCTCTTCTTCTCTTCTTCTTCTTCTTCTTCTCTTCTTCTTTCTCTTCTTCTTCTCTTCTCTCTCTTCTTCTTCTTCTTCTCCTCTCTTCTTCTTCTTCTTCTTCTCTCCTTCTTCTTCTTCTTCTTCTCCTTCTCTTCTTCTTCTTCTTTTTCTTCTTCTTCTTCTTCCTTTCTTCTTCTTCTTCTTCTTCTTCTTCTTCTTCTTCTTCTTCTTCTTCTTTCCGCTTCGTCTTCTTCTTCTGCAGTTTTATTCACGTAAAAGATGCTCAACGTTTGTTTTCCTGCTTCAGATGCTGGTAAATCCACCATCGGAGGGCAGATCATGTGAGTCTCATCCTGAATTACACCACTGAGCGTTGCATGCCACACCCACAGGGGGCGCTGCAGTGCCAGCCAATCACAGGCCGCTTCCTGTCGGGATTTAAACATGGAGACTCAGAGACTGGGCTACTTTTAGAAACTGTTAGAATCTAACGTTAATGGAACAAGACAGTCGACTACAGCCAACATGGAGGTTGAGCAGATTGAGCCGCCATGTTGGGGAGGGAAAACTGCTGGTCCAGAGGTTCTTAACCTGGTTCAGTCGGTCTCAGGGGTTCGGCGGAGGTAAAGACTCACCTGTGTAAAGTCGTGATGACGCCGCGCTTTGACATCACTACTGCAGAGGATCAGTTACATTCTTAGCCAATCAGAGCTGAGAGGAGCCCTGATTGGAGGAGCTTCACTCTCAGCAGGGATTTGAACTTGTGTCTTTATTTACTTCAGCAAAGCTCACAGTTTTTACCAAACTCTGTATCTTTCGGTCTAAATCTGCTGCTTAGTCGCATCTTTTCATGGTTGGTGCTGCCTCTAGTGGTGATGGGTGGTAACACAGCTAATATAATTACATTACTAAATCAGAATATCTTTATTATTAATTGTTCATCCTCATAAGAATGCAGAGCTAATTAAATGATCTAGACCTTAAAGTGTTTCCAGTTCCAACCTGGTGACACATTTTAAATACTTTGGGTCGTTCCTGGACAGTCAGATCTGCTCTGCTGAAAACACTGACTGTATTTTGAAGATCTGTCCTCAGAGACTCGACCTTTAAGGAGACTTGGTGATCATGGGGGGAAACATCTGGACTCTAGTTGGGTCACCTCATGTCTGGGATTTGGAGGAAAAAGTCATATTTTATTTATCACTACAGACGGTTCAGTGAACCTGGTGTCTGAATAAACATCCTTAAAATGCCAAAACTCTCATTTAACTGACGTTTACGTCTAATTCTACCAACTTTACATATCAAGTGATCGGTTCCAGACTGATTCCTGCTCCGTGTTCTCAGGTACCTCACCGGGATGGTGGACAAGCGAACGCTGGAGAAATACGAACGAGAGGCGAAGGAGAAGAACAGGGAGACCTGGTGAGACCTGGTTCTGGTCCCGGTCCCGTCTGGACCCTCTGGGTCTCGGCAGTAAGTGGGTCGGCTGTTGCAGGTACCTGTCCTGGGCTCTGGACACCAACCAGGAGGAGAGGGACAAGGGCAAGACGGTGGAGGTGGGGAGGGCTTACTTTGAGACGGAGAAGAAACACTTCACCATCCTGGACGCGCCGGGACACAAGAGCTTCGTCCCCAACATGATCGGCGGCGCGTCGCAGGCCGACCTGGCGGTTCTGGTGAGGAGCCACTCAGGTTCTGTGGAGCGGTTAGCAGGTTGCGCACAGCTAACCGTTCACACGCTGCTACACTGGACATTATTTAGGGGAACCGCAGTAACAGAGGTCTACATGCAAATGTATGCCACACTTTTCAGATTCCTGGGTAAATAATTGTACTTTGAGTTAATTTGCCTTGAAATCCACCTGAAGATTCTAGTAGGAAGGAGTTTGAAGCTTATGCTAATGCTAACAGACCAGTCATGAACATGTTTGAGCCAAAGCTAATGTTACAGCGCTAAACTGAGCCATTTTTATAGCCAAAGCTGATGTTAAAGCGCTAAACTGAGACATTTTTATATCCAAAGCTGATGTTACAGCGCTAAACTGAGTCATTTTTATAGCCAAAGCTGATGTTAAAGCACTAAACTGAGCCATTTTTGTACATGTATTAACGATGCATCGTGCTACCACATGGTATATCGCCCCCATCAGGACCAGGTTTGTCCTGCACGGTTTGAGCTTTAGGGACAAACTTTCACGTTTTATTGCTAATGTTGGGGAATCTCAGTAAACGTTTTCAACGTGAGCAAAACGGTTAACTTAGCTTTTTTTAATCCAAGGTGCAGCTGAATGAAGATTTAGCTCCACCGTTAGCCGCCGCTGCCTGACGGTAATTGGCTGTTCTGATTGGCTGACCCCAATCATCCGTCTCGTTTCAGGTGATCTCGGCCAGAAAAGGCGAGTTTGAGACGGGCTTTGAGAAGGGCGGCCAGACGCGCGAGCACGCCATGCTAGCTAAAACCGCCGGCGTCAAACATCTGATCGTTCTGGTCAACAAGATGGACGACCCCACCGTGAACTGGAGCCTGGACAGGTGAAGCCCGTCGAACAGCCGGACCGCTGTGCCGTCGCCATAGCTACCAGGCTGTCCGCTGTGCTGCAGGTACGAGGAGTGTAAGGAGAAGCTGGTGCCGTTTCTGAAGAAGGTGGGCTTCAACCCGAAGAAGGACATCCACTTCATGCCCTGCTCTGGACTCACTGGGGCCAACCTCAGGGACCCGGTGGACGAGTGTCCCTGGTACACGTGAGTCTGGACACGCGCCGGCTCGCCATGGCAACAGAGACGGGACAGGCAGCTAGCAGCTAGCAGCTAGCTGCTAGCTTCAGGGTCAGGAAGCGGCTAAAACGCAGGCGGCTTAATCGACCAGACCGGTTAGACTAAAGGCCCATCATCCATCCATCCATCTCAATCATCATCCATCCACTCCATCCATCATCCATCCATCCATCCATATCATCCATCCATCCATCATCACATCCATCATCACCCATACCATCATCCATCCATCCATTCCATCATCATCCATCCATCCATCATCCATCCATCCATCCATCCATCCATCATCCATCCATCCATCCATCCATCATCCATCCATCCATCCATCATCCATCCATCCATCATCCATCATCCATCCACATCCATCATCCATCCATCATCCATCCTCCCATCCATCCATCATCCATCCATCCATCCATCCATCCATCTCATCCATCCATCCATCCATCATCATCATCCATCCATCATCCATCCATCCATCCATCACCCATCCATCCATCCATCCATCCATCATCCATCCATCCATCATCCATCCATCCATCCATCCATCATCCATCCATCCATCCATCCATCCATCATCCATCCATCCATCATCCATCCATCCATCATCCATCCATCCATTCATCCATCCATCCATCCATCATCCATTCCATCCATCCATCCATCCATCCATCATCCATCCATCCATCCATCCATCCATCCATCATCCATCCATCATCATCCATCCATCCATCCATCCATCCATCATCCATCCATCCATCATCCATCCATCCATCATCCATCCATCCATCATCCATCATCCATCATCCATCCATCCATCCATCATCCATTCATCTATTTTCTATAATCCCTCCACGTCATTCTATAATTAATCCATATCCATCAATCATCGATCATCCATCATCCATCGTTCATTCCATCCATCATCCATCCATCCAATCATCCATCATCCATCATTCATCCATCCATCATCCATCCATCCATCATCCATCCATCTAACATCCATCCATCCATCCATCATCCATCCATCCATCATCCATCCATCCATCATCCATCCATCTAACATCCATCCATCTAACATCCATCCATCCATCATCCATCCATCCATCATCCATCCATCCATCATCCATCCATCCATCATCCATCCAACCATCATCCATCCATCCGACTGATCTAGTTCATGTTTTCTATAGATCTCCTCCCCGTCGTTTGCTGATGAAGTTGTGAATATGAGCCAAACTAATTAAATGTATCGGATGGTGATGCAGATTCATGGCGGCCATCTTGTTTCAGGGGTTTGCCCTTCATCTCCCACCTGGACAGTTTGCCGAACTTCACCAGGTCCAGCGACGGACCAGTCAGACTCCCGATAGTGGACAAGTACAAGGTGAGGCGGCAGAGACATAAAGAGACACAGAGAGACACAGAGAACAGAGAACAGAGAGAGACAGAGACACAGAGAGACACACAGAGACACAGAGAGACACAGAGAGACAGAGAAGAGAACACAGAGACACAGAGGGACACAGAGAGACACAGAGAGACACGAGAGACACAGAGACACACAGAGAGACAGAGACACAGAGAGACAAGAGACACAGAGAGACACAGAGAGACACAGAGACACAGAGACACACAGAGAGACACAGAGAGACACAGAGACACAAGAGACAGAGACACAGAGAGACACAGACACAGAGACACAGAGAGACACAGAGAGACAGAGACAGGGAAAACAGAGACACAGAGAGACACAGAGAGACAGAGAGACAGAGACACCAGAGCACAGAGGACACAGAGAACACAGAGAGACACAGAGAACAGAGAGACAGAGACACAGAGAGACAAGAGACACACAGAGAGACACACAGAGAGACACAGAGAACAGAGACACACAGAGAGACAGAGACACAGAGACACACAGAGAGACAGAGACACAGAGACACACAGAGAGACAGAGACACACAGAGAGACACACAGAGAGACAGAGACACAGAGAGACAGAGACCACAGAGACACAGAGAGACACACAGAGAGACAGAGACACAGAGACACAGAGAGAACAGAGACACACAGAGACCAGAGAGACACAGAGACACAGACACAAGAGACACACAGAGACAGAGACACACAGAGAGACAGAGACACAGAGACACAGAGACACACAGAGACAGAGAGACACAGAGACACAGAGGACACACAGAGAGACACAGAGACACAGAGCACGAGAGACACAGAGACCAGAGACACACAGAGAGACACACAGAGAGACAGAGACACACAGAGAGACAGAGAACACACAGAGAGACAAGACACAGAGACACAAGAGAGACACACAGAGGACACAGAGAGAACAGAGACGACACAGAGAAAGACACAGAGACACACACAGAGACACAGAGAGACAGAGACACACGGTCATCAGGCTGAACTGGAGTTAATGGGATCCAGTGAACTGGATCAGAACCAACATGTTTGCTGGTTGTAGCATAAAAACGTGTAAATTAGGATTAATGGGCAGAATCATCCAGTCGTTGGTGTCCAAACCGTCCATCAGTCGCCTGATGATGTCAAGTCGATCGTTTTCCTCTTTCCACTGAAAACTGGAGGATTAAGGTTTCTGTTTTTGTCTCAAGTCATTTTTTTAAGGCTAATTTGTTTATAATTGTTTTATTTGTTGTTTCTGTTAATTTATTCCAGATGTTCAAAATGTTTTCCAGTTAAATGTTCATTAGAATCTAAAGTTTATTGGAGAATTTATTAATATATCAGTTCTCAGAACAACCAAATTATCGTTAATTACGATAACTTCTGTTTGGTCTCTTGGTCCGGTCTCTGGTCTCCGTCCGTCGCGGCCCTCCAGAACCGACCCGTTCACTCCGTGTGCTGTGGTTCTGTCTCTCCGGGACATGGGGACGGTTCGGTCTCTGGTCCGGTCGCTCTGGTTCTGTTTCGGTCTGGTTCTGTCCCGGTCCGGCCCTCCAGAACCGACCCGTTCACTCCGTGTGCTGTGGTTCTGTCTCTCCGGGACATGGGGACGGTTCGGTCTCTGTAGGTCTCTGGTTCGGTCTCTGGTCTCTGTTTCGGTCTCTGGTCTCTGGTTCGGTCTCTGGTTATGTCCGCCGGGCCCGGTCCGGCCCTCCAGAACCGACCCGTTCACTCCGTGTGCTGTGGTTCTGTCTCTCCGGGACATGGGGACGGTTCGGTCTCTGTTAGGTCTCTGGTTCGGTCTCTGGTCTCTGTTCGGTCTCTGGTCTCTGGTTCGGTCTCTGGTTCTGTCCGGCCCGGCCCGGTCCGGCCCTCCAGAACCGACCCGTTCACTCCGTGTGCTGTGGTTCTGTCTCTCCGGGACATGGGGACGGTTCGGTCTCTGTTAGGTCTCTGGTTCGGTCTCTGGTCTCTGTTTCGGTCTCTGGTCTCTGGTTCGGTCTCTGGTTCTGTCCGGCCCGGCCCGGTCCGGCCCTCCAGAACCGACCCGGTCACTCCGTGTGCTGTGGTTCTGTCTCTCCAGGACATGGGGACGGTTCGGGTCTCTGTAGTGCCCTCATGGTTCAGTCTCTGGTCTCTGTTTCGGTCTCTGGTCTCTGGTTCCGGTCTCTGGTTCTGTCCGGCCCGGCCCGGTCCGGCCCTCCAGAACCGACCCGTGTCACTACCGTGTGCTGGTTCTGCCCTCTCAGGACATGGGGCGGTGATCCTGGGGAAGCTTGGAGTCCGGTCCATCAGTAAGCCATAGCTGTATATTGATGCCCAACAGGGTGAGAAGCTCGTCGGCCTGCCTGGTCCCCCCGGTCCGGTCCGGTCCTGATCCTGGTCCGGTCCGGTCCGGTCCGGACCGGATCTGAACCGACCCACAGAACCACTTCATCGGAGTTCTGGGGGTCCAGTTACCTTAGATTCCCGTAGTTCAGCGTGACGCCGGCGCCCAGGGCGGCCATCTTGTTTATTAATGATGAGACATTTATCAGAAAATAACCACATTGTGTCTTTATTTGCTGATATTCTGATTATTTATAGCAGAACTTTTGTTCTGACCCTGATAACCAAAATCTGATCAAATTGGATCTGGATCGAAAACGTGAGATTTTATTTTTAAACGCTTCATTAAAATTTAGAAAATTCATGGAAGGTTGAGTGGAAGGAAAAAGTGTCAAAATTCAATGAAGAACTTGACCAGGATTGGACTGAGCCAGAACCAGAACTAGAACCACAGGAATCCAGAACCGGGATGCTGCAGGTCCAGACTGAAGCCTCTAGTTCTGGTTCTGAACCATGAAGTCAAAGCCAAAGGAGCCCAGACCCGGAACCGGGAGCAGAATCCTTAAGATCTCTGTAAATCCAGCTGGTTCTCCTGGTCCGGTCCGGGTTCTCCTGGTCCCGGTCCCGGTCCTGGTCCGGTCCAGGTTCTCCTGGTCCGGTCCAGGTTCTCCTGGTCCGGTCCAGGTTCTCCTGGTCCCGGTCCCGGTCCTGGTCCGGTCCAGGTTCTCCTGGTCCGGTCCGGGTTCTCCTGGTCCCGGTCCCGGTCCTGGTCCGGTCCAGGTTCTCCTGGTCCCGGTCCCGGTCCTGGTCCGGTCCAGGTTCTCCTGGTCCGGTCCGGGTTCTCCTGGTCCGGTCCGGGTTCTCCTGGTCCCGGTCCCGGTCCTGGTCCGGTCCGGGTTCTCCTGGTCCGGTCCGGGTTCTCCTGGTCCCGGTCCCGGTCCTGGTCCGGTCCAGGTTCTCCTGGTCCGGTCCGGGTTCTCCTGGTCCCGGTCCTGGTCCGGTCCGGCCCGGTCCTCAGCAGCCTGGTTGTGGTTGCAGCACACGGTGGAGGTTCTGAGTCTGCTGAGCGACGACGTGGAGACGGACGATTCCGGGCCTGGAGAGAACCTGAAGCTGCGGCTCAAGGGCATCGAGGAAGAGGAGATTCTGCCCGGATTCATCCTCTGCAGCCCCGACAACCTGTGTCACTCGGGCCGGACCTTCGACGCCCAGGTGAGCCGGAACCGGCCAGGAACCGACTGGACTCACAGGAACGTTTCAGTCCTCCTGATGGTCCATTTACCACTTTGATTGGGTCAAAAAAAATCTAATTCTGAACATTTTTAATCAAATACAAAATGTACAAAAACACAAACAATCCTGGTGTATAACTAGTAAAATGAACATTTAATTTCCTTCCTGACGGTTGTCATGGAAACCCTGTGACTGTGAATGTCTTCCCATCAGATCGTCATCATTGAGCACAAGTCCATCATCTGCCCCGGTTACAACGCCGTGCTGCACATCCACACCTGCATCGAAGAGGTGCAGATCACGGTGAGTCGCCGCGTCCTGATTGGCTCCTGCCAGCAGGACACTTCCTCATTGGACGGATCCGTTCAGTGTGTCAGTAGAAAACCACCCAATCGGAGGCTCAGTTTCTGATCAGTTTGTGTCACTGTGTCTTCGGCCTGGACAGGAAATCAGTTTGATTCAATTTGAACCAGTTTTAACCCGTTAACTTTTTTCTAACCAGTTTTAACAATTTAATAACCAGTTTTAACCTGTTTCTAACCAGTTTTAACCCCTTTCTAACCAGTTTTAATAATATAATAACCAGTTTTAACCCGTTTCTAACCAGTTTTAACCTGTTTATAACCAGTTTTAACCCCTTTCTAACCAGTTTTAATAATATAATAACCAGTTTTAACCCGTTTCTAACCAGTTTTAACCTGTTTATAACCAGTTTTAACCCCTTTCTAACCAGTTTTAATAATATAATAACCAGTTTTAACCCGTTTCTAACCAGTTTTAACCTGTTTATAACCAGTTTTAACCCGTTTCTAACCAGTTTTAATAATATAATAACCAGTTTTAACCCGTTTCTAACCAGTTTTAAACTGTCTCTAACCAGTTTTAACCTGTTTATAACCAGTTTTAACCCCTTTCTAACCAGTTTTAAACTGTTTCTAACCAGTTTTAACCCCTTTCTAACCAGTTTTATCCCCTTTCTAACCAGTTTTAACCCCTTTCTAACCAGTTTTAACCCGTTTCTAACCAGTTTTAACCCGTTAACTTTTTTCTAACCAGTTTTAACAATTTAATAACCAGTTTTAACCTGTTTCTAACCAGTTTTAACCCCTTTCTAACCAGTTTTAATAATATAATAACCAGTTTTAACCCGTTTCTAACCAGTTTTAACCTGTTTATAACCAGTTTTAACCCGTTTCTAACCAGTTTTAATAATATAATAACCAGTTTTAACCCGTTTCTAACCAGTTTTAAACTGTCTCTAACCAGTTTTAACCTGTTTATAACCAGTTTTAACCCCTTTCTAACCAGTTTTAAACTGTTTCTAACCAGTTTTAACCCCTTTCTAACCAGTTTTATCCCCTTTCTAACCAGTTTTAACCCCTTTCTAACCAGTTTTAACCCGTTTCTAACCAGTTTTAACCCGTTAACTTTTTTCTAACCAGTTGTAACCCGTTTCTAACCAGTTTTAAACTGTTTCTAACCAGTTTTAACCCGTTTATAACCAGTTTTAAACTGTCTCTAACCAGTTTTAACCTGTTTATAACCAGTTTTAACCCGTTTTAAACCCGTTTATAACCAGTTTTAAACGGTTTCTAACCAGTTTCTAACCAGTTTAACCCCTTTATAACCAGTTTTAAACTGTCTCTAACCAGTTTTAACCCGTTTCTAACCAGTTTTTAAAACGGTTTCTAACCAGTTTTAACCCGTTTATAACCAGTTTTAACCCGTTTATAACCAGTTTTAAACGGTTTCTAACCAGTTTTAACCAGTTTCTAACCAGTTTAACCCCTTTATAACCAGTTTTAAACCCGTTTCTAACCAGTTTTAACCTGTTTCCAACCAGTTTTAACCCGTTTCTAACCAGATTTAACCCCTTTCTAACCAGTTTTAACCCGTTTCTAACCAGTTTTAAACTGTTTCTAACCAGTTTTAACCCGTTTCTAACCAGTTTTAACCCGTTTCCCTCCTGACCTCGTGGCTCCAGGCGCTGATCTGCCTGGTGGATAAGAAGTCGGGCGAGAAGAGCAAGACGCGGCCGCGCTTTGTGAAGCAGGACCAGGTGTGCATCGCCCGGCTGAGGGCCGCAGGCGTCATCTGCTTAGAAACCTTCAAGGATTTCCCCCAGATGGGACGCTTCACTCTGAGAGACGAAGGTGAGACGCCGTCGGCCATTTTGAGGCCGTTTTCAGGTCCCTTCATGTGACGCCGGATTCGTGGAAACTTTCAGGTTTAGATTAAACCTCAGCTAAATGTTTCCTGCCTGTAATGATGATCTCAATAGACACCAAATCCACATCCTGGATCTTAGTTTAGACTGAGAGGAGTTTGGTGTTAGCTGATCTCCATCACTGGGTCTTAATGAGATAAATTAGACACAAAGTTTTAAGGAACCGGCTGATCAGAACCAAAATGTAAAATCCTGCAGATGCCAAAGTTCACAAACTGTTAAATAACCTGCAGTTGGTTATATTCATCATCTGGTAAGAGAGTTTTGATTTAGTTTAGATGGAGGTAAAAAAGACACTTTAGATGATCCAGTTTAATTATTTATGGGGGAAACTTTTCTTCAAGCAGGTCCACGTCTCATATTTAGTTTTTATTTAGTTAAAATATGTCCATAAGTTTAAATCTGGAAACGTTTTGGGTTTTAAAAGCATCCGGTCGTTTCTCTGGTTGTTGATGGTGGAGGTTCATCATTTGGCTCCGAGATGGTGTCCTAGCGCAAGTAACGCTGCGTCGCGCTTCATTCCTGCCATCGTGTGAAGGTGTGTGACCTTTGACCTCCGGGGTTCTGCTCTGCAGGGAAAACGATCGCCATCGGCAAAGTGCTGAAGCTGGTTCCAGAGAAGGACTAAAGGCGACGGCGGCGCCGGCATGCATGGAGAAACGGCGCCAGACCCACCAGCCACTCTGAGAGGAGGAGGGGGAAGGGAGGAGGAGGGGAGGAGGAGGGGAGGAGGAGGAGGAGGAGGAGGAGGGGAGGAGGAGGGGAGGAGGAGGAAGAGAGGAGGAGGAGGAGCAGCAGTGGAATCACGTCACGGGAAGGAAAAGAAACGAGACTGAATCAGTTTTTTATGAACATTGTAGAACGAGAGCCCAAGTCCAGAGTGTCAGCTTTCTCATATTGAGAGCTCCGCTATGCCACTGATGTAGCTACAGGCCCGTCACCATGGTTACGCCGTCGGCCGGGCGCCACGTCTGCTCTTGGGACGGCGGTGGACGATGTCAGGGTTTAGCTCCGTGTCCCACCCGGCGCCGTTTCCTGCAGCTGCGTCGGTCAGATTTTAGGGAAAGTTGCAGCAGATCTTCGGTTTTGGTTCTCCGGGTTGTCCGGACCGGGCCGGGCTCAGGCTCAGGCTCGCACACGGTTCTGCTGCTGACCCCAGGATGGAAACACGCTGACATGAACGGGCTGTTTACGTTAACCCAGTCTGAAAATAAACGCTCATCCTGAAACCACGTCCTGCTTGTTGACTCACAGAAACACCAACGTCTCAAAAAACAAACCTGGAGCGATGGGGGAAATCCCGCAGTCTCCATGGCAACCATTCAGCTGTCGAAACGGCTGGGTGGGCCAAGCCCCGCCTCCGAGGCGCAGCTCCTCCCCCACTCGGCTCCCTCAGACTAGCCAGCAGCAATTAGCAACCAGCTGCTGAGCTCGTTATAGAGCTGCTGCTAAGAGAAACGCTGGTAAAAACGCTAAAGGGTTAATAGAGGAGCCATGTTGGAACGACTTCCTGGAGGCGGAGCTTCAGAAAGAGCAGGAGCTTCATAAAGAGACAGAAGCCCAATTTCAAGGAGTTAAATCAGGAAGTAAAATTGATGTTGAGTTGTATGTTAAATATATTTATCATTTTATAGCAACTCTAGGTAACATAATTACTTCATTATGCTATAAAATGGCACCATTGAAAACACACCTTTAAAAAACCACCCAGCTGAAATGTTTGCACCAAATATGAGTTCATATTAGTGTTCATAAGAATAAAAACAGTGTGAAACAGTAAGACAATAGTTATGTTTCATGTTTCATTGTATTTTATTCAAGGAAATTATGACCTGAGCATCAGCCATCAGCTAGTAAACCTGTTCTGGGATCGATTGGTAGCGTCTCCATCCTCCACTAGGGGCACAAAGGGAACAACCTGCCTGGACGTTTTCAGTGACACAAACTAAATACTGACAGCTATAGGCGGGAACCTGACATGTTGTAATCCTGATATTATGGGCAATAAATTAACAGGAATGCATAAACGGCTTGATAAAGTATTTAACGCACCAAATAAATAGAAAAATAGAACTTTTCCATTTTATTTCAAGTCTTATATTTTTAACTTTAATTTTTTCTATTTTTAATATATTATTTTTTGCTTACTCTCCTTTTATTTTTTATATTCAAAATTTAAATTGTTTCTTTAACGTCACTTTTAATTATACATGGATTTGTTTTCTCATGAGCAGATATTAATTTGTTACATTTTATAATCAGATAAGATCTATTTATTTATTTGTTGTCGCATGGAAATCTTTATCAAGTCATTTATTTTTGTTTCCAGTAATGACAGGATTTGTCCTCCATACAAGAGACTCCGCGCACTAATATACTGTTTATTACGACAGTCGTAACGCAGAATAACTTTACTCTGGTTATTGAAGTGGGAATAATAACGCTTTAGTTGACTCGGTACCGAAAAGCCGGTTGGATTAGATTAGATTAGATTAGCGCGGTACCTGTAGTTTTGTCATGTTCTTTCGTACTGATAAAGTTCCACTTTGTATATCGTGACGTAGACCCGACTGCCTCCTCAGTGAGCATGCGCAGCGTCGGCACACGTGAAGCAGACGGCATGGCGGAGAACACAGAGGTACCGTTGGACCGGGCTCAGGTGAGGGTTAATCTAGCGGTTCTACCCGAACCCGAGAGGCAACATCTGGGCTTTCGGTCCGGTCGGGTTCTGGACGGGACCGTCTGGAGCCTCGGTCTTTCTCTGTGGGGTTCGATTGCTAGGTAGCCGGCTGACTAGCGTCCAGCTCGCCGGCTGACTAGCGTCCAGCTCGCCGGGTAACTAGAGTCCAGCTCGCCGGCTAACTAGAGTCCAGCTCGCCGGCTGACTAGCGTCCAGCTCGCCGGCTAACTAGAGTCCAGCTCGCCGGCTGACTAGCGTCCAGCTCGCCGGCTAACTAGAGTCCAGCTCGCCGGCTAACTAGCGTCCAGCTAGCCGGCTAACTAGCGTCCAGCTAGCCGGCTAACTAGCGTCCAGCTCGCCGGCGGCTAACTAGCGTCCAGCTCGCCGGCGGCTAACTAGCGTCCAGCTCGCCGGCTAACTAGCGTCCAGCTCGCCGGCTAACTAGCGTCCAGCTCGCCGGCTAACTAGCGTCCAGCTCGCCGGCTAACTAGCGTCCAGCTCGCCGGCTAACTAGAGTCCAGCTCGCCGGCTAACTAGCGTCCAGCTCGCCGGCTAACTAGAGTCCAGCTCGCCGTGTCTCCGCCACCTCCGGCTGTTCACCGGCGGCTTTAACCAGGTCTTGTTCGGCTCTCAGGTGAAGAAGGCCGTCCAGGCTCTGCAGGCTTTCCTGAAGTCCAAGTCCAGGTCGGATGTCCTGCAGCTGGATGACACCGAGCCCATCAGCCTCCTCTTCACCCTGTGGAAGATCCCCAGACAGACGCAGACCATCCGCATGTGAGTCCCGGTGGACCGGGAGAAAATGTTCATACAGCGGTTGTTTGGTCTGGACGTCGATTCTCGGTGTTGAGAGGGCGGATATATCGGTTATCGATGTTAATATCGGATATCGACCAATGTTGTTTTGCCTGTGAATCGCAATGTTTAGAAATGGCGTGAAGCAAGAAGAGATGTTTGGCTCATTGTCCTGTAGTTTCCACTAGGGCTGTAGTGATGCAATAATCTCACCATACGATACACGACATTCGGCCGCAATACGATATATATTGCGATACTCAAACGATACAATTCAATACACTTTTGTGATTTTCTGACAGATTTCAGAGGGACAGAGTGATTTTGGTGACATTTTGTGACTGTTATAAAGTTGGACTGAATTAATTTAACTGAAAACTCCAACTACACAATACCTGGTTCTGGTTGGACACAGACTTAAAGTGGACAGCTGGACAAAATGAACCAAAGAAGTGGAGAGAAAACATGTTTCTTTTAGTTGAAACAGTCCAAACTGTAGCTGACATGCATTAGTAAAGTAAATAAAGTGAACCAAGTTCCTGCTCTGAATAGTTTGATACCTTTTTAACCTGAACATCTGAAGGAATCACTATAAGCCTGATGACCTGGTGAAGCCAGCAGTGAGTGAACAAGGTGACAGTTGGACGTTACGATACTTGAGGATGAATATCGATCTGTTTCTAGGAAAGAAAATATCGATATATATCACGATATCGATGTTATTATACAGCCCTAGTCATGGTTAATAAATCATTTTTTGTGTTTTCAGGCTGAATGTATCTCGGCTCAGAACCGAATCATGTCCCAGTGTCCAGTCTGAGTCCTGCTCTGTCTGTCTGTCCGTCCTCAGCCCTCTGCCTCACGCCCATCGCTCCGCCTCCGGCGACGTCTGCCTCCTCACCAGAGACGAGCCCAGGATGTCGGCGGAGCAGAGCCAGAGGTTCTACAGGAAGCTGCTGGAGCAGCGCGGCGTCTCGCACGTCTCAGAGGTGCTGCAGGAGCTGCAGGCCACAGGGTGACTTCAGCCTCAGCGGGTTTCTGACTGAATGTCTGTGTCTTCAGATCATTCCGTTTAAAACCCTGAAGAAGGAATACAAGCCGTACGAAGCGAAGCGGAGGCTGCTGGGAAACTTCGACGTGTTCCTGTGTGATGAGCGAATCCGCCGCCTGCTGCCGTCGCACCTGGGGAAACATTTCTACGCCACCAAGAAGTCAGTTTGCTGGTGACTTTCTCACCTTTGACCTCTAAGGCTCCAGCTAAAAACTGTCTTAGAACGATGTAGATGAGAAATAAATAAATGTAACTAGGAAAAGGAAACATTTCCTAAAACTTTGTTGAACAAAGGTTTCCTCTAATAAATGCCAACAGTTTATTGTCTTATATGCAAATAGTTTTGGATGAATTAATGTTTTGTTCTTCATTCTGTTTAATCCATCACTTAAAAATCAGTTTAATCAACCGTCCTGATTATTCTGAATATTCTCAGTCCTGTTTGGGTCCGAACAGGTCGGTCTGTTGGAGCGGCCCGGTCCGGTTTCACTGTTAACAGATTGTTGTCGTTTTGTCGCACTAGACGTGTTTTTTGTTTTTCCCAGAATGCCGATCTCCATCAACCTGCAGAGCAACAATCTGGGCCAAATCGTCCAGCGGCTCGTCCAGGGAACCCGACTGACCGTCAACAACAAAGGCAGCTGCAGGTCCGACCCGATTCCCGCTGATCAGAACCACAGCGACCTGCAGGTCCAGACCGGTTCTGACTGGTCCAGACCGGTTCTGACTGGTCCAGACCGGTTCTGACTGGTCCAGACCGGTTCTGACTGCTCCAGACCGGTTCTGACTGCTCCAGACCGGTTCTGACTGTCCAGACCGGTTCTGACTGCTCCAGACCGGTTCTGACTGCTCCAGACCGGTTCTGACTGCTCCAGACCAGCTCTGACTGGTCCAGACCGGTTCTGACTGCTCCAGACCGGTTCTGACTGCTCCAGACCGGTTCTGACTGCTCCAGACCGGCTTCTGACCGCTCCAGACCAGCTCTGACTGCTCCAGACCAGTCTGACTGGTCCAGACCGGTTCTGACTGCTCCAGACCAGCTCTGACTGGTCCAGACCGGTTCTGACTGCTCCAGACCGGTTCTGACTGCTCCAGACCGGCTCTGACCGCTCCAGACCGGTTCTGACCGCTCCAGACCGGTTCTGACCGGCTCTGACTGGTCCAGTCAAATCAGTTTCCTGTTGGATTAATGAGTTTTTCAGAGTAAAGTTCAGCTAGGTTCCACATCCTGTTTCCCCACAGCATCATGCTGCCACCGCCGGTCAGGACGGGTCCGGCGTTTCCGTTCCCCTCCTGATGTAGCGATGCTGGTTCTGTCCACATATTTCAGTTTTATCTTCTTCAGACCAAAACTCTCGACTACAATCAGTTTTCCTCATTATGACTGAGCCAGTACTGGTGCATTGTGGGTAACAGGACCTGAACGGTGGCTGCTTCCATAATGAATATAGTTTCATAGTAATTAAATGTGGATGCAGAAATCTTTGCTGGTTTAGTCATGATGTCATCACCGGCGCTGAGAGTGGCGTCCTGGGTGTATGTAAACTTGTGGCCTCCCGCAGCATGGCGCGCATCGCTCACGCCAACATGGCGGCCGACGAGGTGACGGACAACGTGGAGGCGGCGGTCCGGACGGCGGCCGCCAAGCTGCGGACGGTGAGTCAGAGTCGCTGCCCCCTCCGACCACAGGGGGCAGCACTGAGGACAAGGGACTGAAAAACTTAAAGATGGAACCAATTCAGAAAGTTTAGTGCTTTATATTCCATTTATTTATTTTTGTGTGTTTTTATTTTTAATATTTAAAATGTCTTCCAGGTCTGAAAAGTGTTGAACTTCCTTTATTGTCAGAATCGTGTTAAATGTTTATTATAGTTTAAAGTTATTGGAAAATGGTCTCAAAACAACAATATTATCGTTTATCATGATCATTTCTGGGACAATTTGTTTAAACGTTTTGATGTAGAATCCAGATTTTATTCACCTAATTAAAATACTGTAAGCTTAGATTAATGCTGAGCCGTTTATAAATGTCTTTGGTTTTATTTTTTTTGACCTGTTTGTAATCAAATTTTTCTGGAAACAGAATTTATTGGCAAAGTTTAGAAACCTGAAGAGAAGGTCTCCATGTTTCCAGAAAGGCTCCATGGTGAAGGTGATCCACCTGAAGAGTCTGACCTCGGTGGCGTTGCCCATCTACACGTCCGACCTGAGCTGCGTCGGCGTCCTGCAGAGGTCAAAGGTCAGGCGACGACCACACTCGTGAAAAGAAGAGTGTTTATTCTCTGACCAGCCAGCAGACGTCTGTGATCCGCAGGAAAAGGACGAGGAAGGAGACGAAACGACGAAGGAGCAGAGCGACGAGAGGAGGAGGACGAGGCTCCACAGCTGGTTGCCATGGAAACGCCCAGCAGGAGGCGCAGGACGGAGGTCGGCGGTTCCTCCTCCCTCCGCAGCGTCTGCAGCGCCCGACGTCGGCACCAAGTTGATCCGTTTCACCTTCTCGTGTTTCAGAAGTCGACCAGGAAGAAACCGATGCAGAAACCGACCAGGCCTGCCGCGCCCAAGAAGGTCACCACGGGGTCAAAGGTCACCAAGGTCACGGCTACCAGGAAGGCGGCGCATAAAGGAAGGAGGAAATGACTCTGACCCAGTTCACAGGATCCGATTCGGTTTCTGTTTGATTTGTGTCTAAATCACCGAGTTATTAAATCTGTTTCTGGATTCGGTTCCCTGATGTTTCAACATCCATGATATGAAAAAACATTTTAGTTTTTATGGAAATGACAGGAGATGAACGAAATCAGAATGTTGGTTATATTTTACTTTATCGTGGTTGGTTATATTTTAAGATTTATTGTCCTCAACGTTTAATATCTTCATCCATTTCTAAGTTTTGGTCACCAGAGAAACGCATCTACAAAATAAATGTAACTTTTCACGTGTATAAAAATGACATGACTTTAAAATGACGTCATGTATGAAGTGGATAAAATGAAGGTGAACTTTGACCTTTGAGCTTCTAAAAGGGTCGCTGACGGCTAAAGGAGTTGTTCACTAATAATTTCTCAATTTTTCACCTAATTCTCTAAATAAATGCATAAATTGGTTAAATCTGTTTTGACTCCAGTTTTAGAAAGATTTTGATATTTTTTCATGGACAGTTGCATTTTTATTTAGCGTTTGCTCAGTTTGTACCTTACTGGAGTTAATGAAGCTCCGTTTGCTGGATTGTTGGTTAAATGTTGAATAAATGTTTTTGTTTGTTGATCATCACACATTTTTTAACTTCTGGAATGAATCAAACCTCCTTTGTTCTCTTGAGCGGATCAAAGCCGTGAGGCTGTGATGACGTCTCAGAAAAAAACGACGCGAGTGACGCGTTCATGACTTCACTTCCTGTTCCAGAAAGGGGCGGGGCCATGATTTTAGCCGAGTCATCGACTCCGGATCTATAGAAACAATCTGTTCAAATCAGGACGTGAGCCCATAGGGGGGGTGTTTATAGGTCAACTTATGGACGTCTATAGTGGTGATGCTGGTCTCTGAAGGTCGACCTTTGGATGAGGTCTATGGTTGACCTTTGGGTGACGTCTATCGGTTGACCTTTGGGGTGACGTCTATCGGTTGACCTTTAGGGTGACGCTGGTCTCTGAAGGTCGACCTTTAGGGTGAGGTCTATAGGTTGACCTTTGGGGTGACGTCTATAGGTTGACCTTTGGGGTGACGTCTATTGGTTGACCTTTGGGGTGACGTCTATCGGTTGACCTTTGGGGTGACGTCTATCGGGCGACGTTTAGGGTGACGCTGGTCTCTGAAGGTCGACCTTTGGGTGACGTCTATCGGTTGACCTTTGGGTGACGTCTATCGGTTGACCTTTGGGTGACGTCTATAGGTTGACCTTTAGGGTGACCTTGGTCTCTATAGGTGACCTTTGGGTGACGTCTATCGGTTGACCTTTGGGTGACGTCTATCGGTTGACCTTTGGGTGACGTCTATCGGTTGACCTTTGGGTGACGTCTATCGGTTGACCTTTGGGTGACGTCTATAGGTTGACCTTTGGGGTGACGTCTATCGGTTGACCTTTAGGGTGACGCTGGTCTCTGAAGGTCAACCTTTAGGGTGAGGTCTATAGGTTGACCTTTGGGTGACGTCTATGGGTTGACCTTTGGGGTGACGTCTATCGGTTGACCTTTGGGGTGACGCTGGTCTCTGAAGGTCGACCTTTAGGGTGAGGTCTATAGGTTGACCTTTGGGTGACGTCTATAGGTTGACCTTTGGGTGACGTCTTATCGGTTGACCTTTGGGTGACGTCTATCGGTTGACCTTTGAGTGACGTCTTATCGGTTGACCTTTGGGTGACGTCTATCGGTTGACCTTTGGTGACGTCTGCTCTGAAGGTCACCTTTGGGTGACGTCTATCGGTTGACCTTTAGGGTGACGTTCTTGAAGGTGACCTTTGGGGTGACGTCTATAGGTTGACCTTTAGGGTGACGCTGTCTCTGAAGGTCGACCTTTGGGGTGACGTCTATAGGTTGACCTTTGGGTGACGTTATCTGGGTTCGACCTTTGGGTGACGTCTATCGGTTGACCTTTGGGTGAGGTCTATCGGTTGACCTTTGGTGACGTCTATCGGTTGACCTTTGGGGTGACG
This sequence comes from Poecilia picta, assembly GCA_033032245.1. NCBI lineage: Eukaryota > Metazoa > Chordata > Actinopteri > Cyprinodontiformes > Poeciliidae > Poecilia > Poecilia picta. The sequence goes on from CM065371.1 coordinate 25,984,150, forward strand.
TCTATCGGTTGACCTTTAGGGTGACGTCTATAGGTGACCTTTGGGTGAGTCTATAGGTTGACCTTTGGGTGACGTCTATAGGGTTGACCTTTGGGTGACGTCTATCGGTTGACCTTTGGGTGACGTGGTCTCTAGGTCGACCTTTGGGGTGACGTCTATAGGTTGACCTTTGGGTGACGTCTATCGGTTGACCTTTGGGTGACGTCTATCGGTTGACCTTTGGGTGACGTCTATCGGTTGACCTTTGGGGTGACGTCTATAGGTTGACCTTTGGGGGGACGTCTATAGGTTGACCTTTGGGGTGACGTCTACGGTTGACCTTTGGGTGACGTCTATAGGTTGACCTTTGGGGTGGTCATACCGGTGACGTCTATCGGTTGACCTTTGGGGTGACGTCTATCGGTTGACCTTTGGGTGACGTCTATCGGTTGACCTTTGGGGTGACGTCTATCGGTTGACCTTTGGGTGACGTCTATCGGTTGACCTTTGGGTGACGTCTATCGGTTGACCTTTGGGTGACGTCTATCGGTTGACCTTTGGGGTGACGTCTATCGGTCGACCTTTGGGTGACGTCTATCGGTTGACCTTTGGGGTGACGTCTATCGGTCGACCTTTGGGTGACGTCTATAGGTTGACCTTTGGGGTGACGTCTATCGGTTGACCTTTAGGGTGACGTCTATCGGTTGACCTTTGGGGTGCCTGCGGTCATGTCTGCCTCCTCCTGGTCAGTGACTGACGGATGGATTGAAGAGGAAACGTGTGTCTGTCTTATGTTACCGTCTCATGTTGCCGTGGAAACGGTTGTCCTCGGTGCGCCTGTATCAGGTGACGCAGCTTTTGTGTGGATGATTGATGGCGAATGAAAGCAGACGATGACAGGCGGCTCTCCAGCCTCGGGTCTGCGGCCGTCCTTCTGGAGTTACCGGCTCGTGTTCCCGGGCTACTGGTGATGCAGACGCTGTTGCTCCTCCAGGGGAGCGGAGCCGGTCCAAACCGACCGACGGAACAAGCGGTTTTCTCAGGACGCCATGGAGGAACCTGAGGACCAGAGTCTGTGCCCAGACCAGCCCTCAGCAGGTCCAGCATTGTCCTTCCTCCACAAGCCCATCATCTCCATGGTGATGGGGTCTCTGATGTCCGCGGCCGGCGCCCTGCTGCTCCTGCTGAGCGGCGCGTCGCGGTCCGTGGCGGCGGCCTGCCTGTCCGTAGGGCTGATGTTCGTGGCGGTGGGCCTGGTGTGGATCCCCGTCCTGAAGGAGAAGCGCCGGCGGAGACGCCTCAGCCAGGGGCTGGAGGACGGATGCTGAGGCCTCTGGGGTCGGACGGGTTTCCGTCCGGTTTTAAGGGTCCAGGACAGGATGTTCTGCTCTGGCTGTCGTCTTCAGCCTGGAACTGGAGCAGGACTGAGCCGGTCACAGTCAGAGTCCAGCTGCTTTGCTTCCAGGATGAACGAAGACAACAGCTGAGCTTCATGTCTTCAACTGGGCGTCGCATGAAGCTCATCAGCCACATGATGCCTCCTAACTTCAACTATATTCACCATGATAACAAATATTAACCCTAAAATCATCACGCCTCCAACATGAGGCACCATATTAAGTGGAAGCTAATGCTAAATCGCTACACCAACAGGATATGTAGTGGAAACATCTGCAGCAAGAACCTGATTTATATATTATGTCATATTCAATTAATAGAGAATATTTAAAGGTTTAAATGCTAAATCAATTCAAACTTTAATGGTCCTTAAAAGATTACAACCCTTCAGCACCAATTATATTTTGATCTTATAATTAATTAAATGTTAATATCTTATTCTCTACTGTCCGTTTTATGTTTCTTGGTTTAAATAAAGTTAGGAGAGAAAGTGGAACAATACTGTTGAATAAATCTGGAAAAAGTAATTATGGAAACCTATAAGTGCCCTAAATGTTTTCAAAGCTAACGCGCTAATTAGCTCCAGTGTTAGCTGTTAGCGGATTGTTTGATTTCATTTGACTTTTTTGCAATGGAAACATCAGAAACTGTCAAAGCAAACCAAAACTGAACAATAAATAGAAATGACCAACAGAGATGATGGGAGTTGATTTTCTGGAATGACTGCTGCGTGTTTGTCAGAGATGATGCAACTGAAACATCAGATCCAGTGGATTCCAGATAACAACCGGTGAACGTTGTACTTTGACCAGCAGCTTGTTCCATGCAGGGACTGAGCCTCACAGTCCCGCCGCCGCCGTCGGGCCGCGTTTCTCCTTCCTCTGGTCTGTTGGACCTCCTCTGCCATCATGTCCACCTCGGTGCCGATGGCGCCGGTCATGGAGGAGACGCACGATGGAGTCGGCCGCTGTAAGTGCGCCTTCTGGCTGGCGGTGGTCCAAGACGTCCTGGGCGTCCTGGTCATCATGGTGGGGGTGTTCAGCGGCCTGGAGATCCACGACGTCTTCATCTACGGCGGCGCCATCGTCATCTTCCTCAGCCTGGTCTGGTGGATCTTCTGGTTCTCGGGAACATCGACGTGCCGCCGGAGGAGCTGGAGGACGACGTGGGCCTGATGAAGACCCGGGACAGGCGGCTCAGCCGGGCCGTCCGCCGGCTTTCCCACGGGATCAGGAACTCCTTCAGGACAAAGGCTCGGCCTGGGGAAGAGGGGCCCTCCGGGGGCCCCGGGCCCTCAGACTGCGGTACGGATGTAACGCTGTCCACCATATATGGCGGCTCTGGAGGCTCTTCCTCTAAACGACTTGTGAGAGAAACTCTGTCCATATGAAGAGTCAGAACCTGAAGCTGGAGTTTTATTTTTGTCTTTATTCACAGTTATTTTCATGTGTCTGTAATCGTTAGTCAACACAGAGATGATGAATGATGAGACGTAATCGTTGCACCCAACAGCAGCAGTTTGCTGACACATTCAGAGACTCCTGGCTGTTTTTACTGCTGACCATCTGTTGCTCATTTACAGGTTTCAGAGGAGTTGAAATGAGTGAAGTGCTTCATTTTATCTGCATGATCTGTTCATTTATCATGGAGGTTGTAAATGCTGCTGCTGCTGAAACCAAACACTGACACACCTGAAGCAGAAAACAGTTATAAACAGCTGCTACAAGCTTTAACCATCCATATGTTCCCTGTTTTCTGCAAAACTACTAAATTATTGCTTGTAATATATGTCAAATCTAAATGAACGATGAAACTAACCCACACTGACTTGTTTTATAACTCGTAAAATATTAATATTATTTTTGTGTGAAATTAAAAGTTGTGTAAATATCACATTTCCATCTTGTTGTTTTAAACCATTAAGGATTTAGTGAGTAGTTAGCCCTGCCAACAGTGTCAGCGAAGTGGGCGGAGCCTACAGGGTCGGGGGCGTGGCTTAGTGTGGGGACTTAAAAACTGCTAAACACTTTTCAGATTCTTTAGAGACTTTTATTCAAAAAGTCTATTGTTTATTTTCTGTTTTAAAACGTTTATGGTGACGTGAAGCTCCAGATGTGGATCCAACAGAGGATTTAAGCAAAGACTTGAACAGATGTTCGCCGCTGGACCCGACTCAACCAGGAAGAATCAGAGTATTTCAGTTATGAGAAAGATGAATCTGCCAAGTAATGCTCAATAATATGCATGCCACACTTTTTAGATTTTCATCTGTGAAAAATATATAATTGTATTGTATAGTTATTTTCCATGTGTTATTCTGCCACATTGTATCCTAACAAAATGCTTTGTAGGTAGTATTATTTTATTTATTTATTTATTATTTTAGTAAGCCAACGTGTTACCTTTTCTTCAAAGAGGAACTAAAACCTGAATCTGACATTAGCTTCTCGTGTTTTTAGGCCACAGGAAGCAAATGGGGAAAATATTAGAACTGGATAAAGAATGAAGAAACATTTTCAGACACCAAGAAGAAGAAAATCTGCTCATCTGTACCGCAAAGACCCGGAATAACAAGCCCAAAGCGACGAAAATCAGTTTTTCAGGTAAAAACTACAACTCCCAGCAGCCGCTCGTCGTCACGTGACCGCAGTGTGTTTGGTCACGTGACGCCGCCGCCGTCATGTGAGTGGTCGGTTTCAGTTTTTCGCAGTGTCACAGGCTGAACTGATTCTACTCGGATAACTTTTGGGTTCTGGTCCAAAGCGGCTCCCGGTTCTGCTGACCCGGGACCGAACGGCTCACAGTTCGGCCTCGGAACCGCGTCGGTCCCGGTCCGCCGGGGCTGTCGGAGCCTGAAGCGGCTCCGCGCAGGCCTCGCTGTTCGCCGGGCGAGCCGCGGCGCTCACGCCGCTGTTGGGCGGCTCCAGGTCGGCCGCGGCGGCGGCGTGGAGCCGCGGCACCGCCAGCCTGGTGCTGCTTCCGGGAGATGAGCAGAACCGTTTCCGGTCCAGGAGGTCGGATGTCAGGATGAACGGTGAGTTTGTCATCCAGCAGCCAGGGAGGTTCAGAACCAGAACCAGATCCAGAACAGGAACCAGAACCAGATCCAGAACCAGAACAGGAACCAGATCCAGAACAGGAACCAGAACCAGAACCAGTACCAGATCCAGAACCAGATCCAGAACCAGATCCAGATCCAGAACCAGAACCAGAACAGGAACCAGAACCAGAACCAGATCCAGATCCAGAACCAGAACAGGAACCAGAACCAGATCCAGAGCCAGAACCAGAACCAGAACCAGAGCCAGAGCCAGAACCAGAACAGGAACCAGAACCAGAACAGGAACCAGAACCAGAGCCAGAACCAGAACCAGATCCAGAACCAGATCCAGAACCAAAACCAGATCCAGAACCAGATCCAGAACCAGATCCAGAACCAGAGCCAGATCCAGAACCAGAACAGGAACCAGAACCAGAACAGGAACCAGAACCAGATCCAGAACCAGATCCAGAACCAGAACCAGATCCAGATCCAGAACCAGGTCCAGAACCAGAACCAGATCCAGAACCAGAGCCAGATCCAGAACCAGAACCAGATCCAGAACCAGAACCAGAGCCAGAACCGGAACAGGAACCAGACAACCAGAACAGGAACCAGAACCAGATCCAGATCCAGAACCAGAACCAGATCCAGAACCAGATCCAGAACCAGAACCAGATCCAGAACCAGAACCAGAGCCAGAACAGGAACCAGAACCAGAACAGGACCAACCAGAACCAGATCCAGAGCCAGAACCAGATCCAGAACCAGATCCAGAACCAGAACCAGAACAGGAACCAGAACCAGAACAGGAACCAGAACCAGAGCCAGAACCAGAACCAGATCCAGAACCAGATCCAGAACCAGATCCAGAACCAGATCCAGAACCAGATCCAGATCCAGATCCAGAACCAGATCCAGAACCAGAACCGGAACAGGAACCAGAACCAGAGCCAGAACCAGAACAGGAACCAGAACCAGATCCAGATCTAGAGCCAGAACCAGAACCAGATCCAGACCAGATCCAGACCAGATCCAGAACCAGAACCAGAGCCAGAACAGGAACCAGAACCAGAACAGGAACCAGAACCAGATCCAGAACCAGAACCAGATCCAGAACCAGAACCAGAACCAGAACCAGATCCAGAACAGGAACCAGAACCAGAGCCAGAACCAGAACAGGAACCAGAACCAGATCCAGAGCCAGAGCCAGAACCAGAACAGAACCAGAACCAGATCCAGAACCAGATCCAGATCCGACCAGAGCCAGAACCAGAACCAGAAAAGGAACCAGAACTAGATCCAGATCCAGAACCAGAGCCAGAACCAGAACAGGAACCAGAACCAGAACAGGAACCAGAACCAGATCCAGAGCCAGAACCAGAACCAGAACCAGATCCAGAACCAGATCCAGAACCAGAACCAGATCCAGAACCAGAACCAGATCCAGAACAGGAACCAGAACAGGAACCAGAACCGAACCAGATCCAGAACCAGAACCGGAACAGGAACCAGAACCAGAACAGGAACCAGAACCAGATCCAGATCTAGAGCAGAACCAGAACCAGATCCAGAACCAGATCCAGAACCAGATCCAGAACCAGATCCAGAACCAGAACCAGATCAGAACCAGAACAGGAACCAGAACCAGACAGGAACCAGAACCAGATCCAGAGCCAGAACCAGAACCAGATCCAGAAACAGATCCAGAACCAGATCCAGAACCAGAACCAGATCCAGAACAGGAACCAGAACCAGAACAGGAACCAGAGCCAGAACCAGAACAGGAACCAGAACCAGATCCAGAGCCAGATCCAGAACCAGAACCAGATCCAGAAAGACCAGATCCAGATCCAGAACCAGAGCCAGAACCAGATCCAGAACCAGAACCAGAAAAGGAACCAGAACTAGATCCAGATCCAGAACCAGAGCCAGAACCAGAACAGGAACCAGAACCAGAACAGGAACCAGAACCAGATCCAGAGCCAGAACCAGAACCAGATCCAGAACCAGAACCAGAACCAGATCCAGAACAGGAACCAGAACCAGAACAGGAACCAGAGCCAGAACCAGAACAGGAACCAGAACCAGATCCAGAGCCAGAACCAGAACCAGATCCAGAACCAGAACCAGATCCAGAACCAGATCCAGAACCAGATCCAGAACCAGATCCAGAACAGGAACCAGAACCAGAGCCAGAACCAGATCCAGAACCAGATCCGGAACCAGATCCAGAACCAGAGCCAGATCCAGAAACAGAACCAGAACCAGAACAGGAACCAGAACCAGATCCAGAGCCAGAACCAGAACCAGATCCAGAACCAGATCCAGAACCAGATCCAGAACCAGAACCAGATCCAGAGCCAGAACAGGAACCAGATCCAGAACAGGAACCAGAACCAGATCCAGAGCCAGAACCAGATCCAGAACCAGAAAAGGAACCAGAACCAGAGCAGAACAGAACCATAACAGGAACCAGATCCAGAACAGGAACCAGAACCAGAATCAGAACCAGAACCAGAACCAGATCCAGAACCAGAACAGGAACCAGAACCAGGTTCCTGTTCTGTTCCAGAGCCAGATCCAGATCCAGATCCAGAACCAGATCCAGAACCAGATCCAGAGCCAGAACAGGAACCAGATCCAGAACCAGATCCAGAACCAGATCCAGAACCAGATCCAGAACCAGAACAGGAACCAGATCCAGAACAGGAACCAGATCCAGAACAGGAACCAGATCCAGAACAGGGAACCAGAACCAGATCCAGAACCATAACAGGAACCAGAACCAGAACCAGAACCAGATCCAGTTCCAGAACCAGAACCAGAACCAGATCCAGATCCAGAACCAGATCCAGATCCAGATCCAGATCCAGAACCAGAACCAGATCCAGAACCAGAACCAGCTACTTCCTGCACAGCTCCTGCTGCTTTATTCTGTGGTTCTGAACACTTGGGCTCGGTTCGGTTCTGCTGCTGGGAAATGAAAGCAAAAGTCCAACATCAACAACAACGACGCAGCAGGTCACCTAGAAACATTCAACTTTTATTTTGAAAGGACAGGTCCAGGTTCTGCCGCTGGTTTGGTTCTGAACTATAAATCCACTCGCCACGTTTTCCTCCAGTAAAACCAGTAGAAACCACAGGACGGCTGAGGTCAGGGGTCAAATGAACCCGTCATGTGAGGAACAGCCAGAAACTGTTTGGCGTTTTATTGACATTAGGTTTTATTTCTGGGTTTATTTCTTATTTACATCTCATATTTATTCATGTATTTGAATTATTTGATCGTCTCTCTACAGGGTTTTATGAATGAAATTCGCTCAACTGGATGGAAACTTTAAAGGTTTTAAATGATTAAAATAATCTTTCCACAGTTATGAAAATCTTCTTCCAGTATAAATTTAGTCTTTAATTTCAGATTCAGTTAAAAAATACTTTAATTTCAAACAGAAAATAATTCAAATGGTTATTAAATAGTGTCAAAATCCACGTTTTGCTCAGAATCCATTTTCTTTATTTTTTCAGTGGAGACCTAAAAAATCTACACATTTCATTTATTGACCTTCAAACTCTTTAAGCTTTGAGCCTAAGATCATTTTCAGCATTTTAACCTACAAAAATCTGAATTCTTCATTTGTAAAAATAGTGATTGTATTTGTGTCTCTGCTGATGATTTTGGCCGATGTGACGAAACGTTTGGACTCAGATTAACTTCAGGAACCGTTTTTTGAGCCCAGAGTAACTTTGTTCTGTTGTGACGGTTTCAGGGAAACTGCCTCCATGTTTCTCTCCTCTTTGACTCTCCTCAGGCGCGGAGCTATGGGGGGACCTGGGGGGGCGGGTGGGGGGGCAGGTGGGGGGGCCCGGGAGGCAGGAATGGTTTCAAGTCGCTTAAATGTCTGATTATAGACGGAGAAAGTGGCCCCCACCTGTTCAGAAAGGGGCATTTAATGTTGGTTACTGTCCCTCAGTCCCAGTGACTGTTTCACTCACGGTTTTTAGCCAATGTGCTTCCTGGGTAAAAATAAAATGAGAAACGCGACCTGCCCCCCCCCCCCCCCCCCCCCCCTCACCTCCCCACCTTCCGCACAACAGCGCAGGTGATACACGTGAGGTCATTGGCTCCGCCCCCCGGCCCCAGTCATTGGCCCCGGTCATTGGCTCCGCCCCCCGGCCCCCGGTCCTTGGCTCCGCCCCCCGGTCCTTGGCTCCGCCCCCCGGCCCCAGTCATTGGCCCCGTCATTGGCTCCCGGCCCCGGTCCTTGGCTCCGCCCCAAGGCCCCGGTCCTTGGCCCCGCCCCCCGGTCCTTGGCCCCGCCCCCGGTCCTTGGCTCCGCCCCCGGTCCTTGGCTCTGCCCCCCGGCCCCAGTCATTGGCCCCGGTCATTGGCTCCGCCCCCCGGCCCCGGGCCTTGGCCCCCGGTCCTTGGCTCCGCCCCCCGGTCCTTGGCCCCGGCCCCCGGTCCTTGGCTCCGCCCCCCGGGCCCCGGTCCTTGGCTCCGCCCCCCGGTCCTTGGCTCCGCCCCCCCGGCCCCAGTCATTGGCCCCGGTCATTGGCTCCCGGCCCCGGTCCTTGGCTCCGCCCCAAGGCCCCGGTCCTTGGCCCCGCCCCCCGGTCCTTGGCCCCGCCCCCGGTCCTTGGCTCCGCCCCCGGTCCTTGGCTCCGCCCCCCGGCCCCAGTCATTGGCCCCGGTCATTGGCTCCGCCCCCCGGCCCCTGTCCTTGGCCCCGCCCCCGGTCCTGCCCCGCCCCCGGTCCTTGGCCCCGCCCCCCGGTCCTTGGCTCCGCCCCCCGGCCCCAGTCATTGGCCCCGGTCATTGGCTCCGCCCCCGGTCCTTGGCTCCGCCCCCCGGTCCTTGGCTCCGCCCCCCGGCCCCACGCTGCCTGTTACACCAGTGACCCTCCTCCTCATCATCAGTGTGTTTCCTTCCTCTGCAGGATCTCAGCAGAATGACGCGAAGAGACAGAACCTGCTGGAGAGGCTGCTGGACGCCGTCAAACAGGTGAGTCGGCCGTTGGACCGTCTGAAAGTTTTCACACCCATGAACAGTTTCACCGCGACCGACTCGACTTCACGGTTTCAAGTTTGTTTCATCTATGAACATCCAGACGGAAACGTTTCCTCGTTCTTACTCAGGCTGGATGAAGTTCTTCAAACCTCACCTCAGATCTGCTTTTGGATTCAGGTCTGGACTTTGACTAGGCCATTGTAGCCCATGAATCAGCTTTGATGTAAAGCATCCCATAATATCTCTGCATGGAGAACCTCCAGTTTTTAGGTTTTCCTCCAACTCTGCTTGTCTAAAACCTCCATAAACTAAACTACAGTTTATGGTTTTAACGTGACAGAATGTGGATCTGCTGTTGTCCTACTTCCTGCTCATGCAGACAGGAAGTATAGTCCATGTTTTGGTCCATTTGTCTATCAATAGTTTTTGAAAAGATGCACAATGATAACCTTTGGCCAGTGGCTCTTAACCCTTGTTGAGGTACCGGACCCATCAGATTCATTCACTGATCCCTTCTTTTATGATAAATAAAATGATTATTTTCCCAAATTCAGATAATGTAGCTGGTACCGATATCATCTGTTGGCAGAAATGTAATATAATAATCTGAATTATGCTGTCAATAGTAGCCTAATCATCTGAAAATAATATATTTTTTTACTTTTCCCTCAGAATTAGTTATTTAATGAGGTTGTTTTCCTCCCTCATTCTGCTATGTCTCTATGTGGCCATATGGGCTACTACTGTGTAGCCCATTATAGAAAAGCCCAATACAGCATCCTAAAGTCTACGTAAGTGAACATTTCTACTATTACTGATTAACTTTTAAATAACTAACAAACTAGACGCAAGTGACACGCTAAACAAACCCCCAACATAAACACCAGTTAAGGTTATAGCCCAAGTCTATAACTTCAAATTACAGCTCATAATCGCCTCCCATAGGCAGACAGTGTAGACATGTCATACATTTTCTGATTCCTTATAGTCTGTTGAGTATTTTAGTCATTAACTCTTGTGTCCCTGATGTCCCTGGATGCCACTGGGATGGAAGAAATGCATCTAGTTTGGTCAAAAGGTGTGGAAAAATGTGTAATGATTTTGGTTTAACAACCTCTAATGACCTCTGTGTTGGTCAGAGAAACTCAAAACATGGTTTAAATGAAAGCCCAGAGTGTCCCCTTTAAGATGATACCAAATATTGCATTATAGACTTTTGACAAATGCCCATACCATGACCCTAAACCAGAGACACACCAGTCTCAAAACACAGAAGTCGTTAACTTCATGAGTTGATAACTATGACTCAGCTACCATTTTGGAAGGGCTATCATACCAAAATATTAACTAGAAACCTTCATCTTTTCAAAAAATATTGATGGACTTTTCCACCATGAAATGGACAAAAATGTCAAATTTTGGCCTCTGGCCCATGGACTAATTGGACAATGTTTCCTTGGGTCGATTTTTCTGGAAATTAGTTAGAAAACATTCTGGGAGGATGATGACGAGCAGATGGTCTGACATGGGCGTCACCATGGCAACGGGCGCAGGCAGGCAGGCAGGTAGGTCCAGGTGACTCTGACCAAAGCCGAACCCTGATCGTCCAAACCGGAAGATCCCAGAATATTTGACTGACGTCTGCTGTGGCTCTGCCGTCTGCAGGGCTGGAACCTTCTCATGTTTTCATTCCTCCCATATCTCTGCAGTGCCAAATCCGCTTCGGGGGAAGAAAAGAGATCGCCACGGACTCGGACAGCAGGTAGAGCAGGTCCAAACGGGGAACGTTTGTTTCAGACAGAACCAAACGGGAACTGTTTTAAAGCAGACTCGGGCTGGACCTCGTGTCTCCTTTCACTGCTAAACGAAGCTTGAAAGCAGCACCTCGACTCTTCAGTGTCTTTGTTAACACATAAAACCCGACTCCCTTGTCTTGAGGGGCCGGTATCGTCTAAAATCAAACATTGTTTTTATCCTTCCATCGCGTTACGACAACAAACCTGCAGCGTTGCTTTGATTCTTTCATGTCTGAGAAATCCTTTAGTCTCCATGGCAACCATTCAGCTGTTCAAAACGCCTGGGCGGACCAAGCTCCGCCTCTGAGGCGTAGCTCCTCCCCCACTCAGCTCCTCCAGACTAGCCAGCAGCAACTAGCAGCTCATTATAGGAGCTGCTGCTCAGAGAAACGCTGGTGAAAACATTAAAGGGTTAATAGAGGAGCCATGTTGGATGACTTCCTGGAGGCGGAGATTCAGCAGGAGTTTCTTAAAGAGACAGAGGCCCAATTCCACGGCATTAAATCAATAAATGATTTGAATGAATTGATTTATTGTGAAAGGTGGTTTGGATGTCTGCCTGTAGACAGTTAGCATGAGGCGTTATAATTCATTAATTTTATAGATGTAATTGTAGAAATTAGGGCTGAGCCTGTCAGAATAAGCAATTAATCATTTAATTTCATAATAAAGTAAAACAAGCTCAATCATTTCCACTTGCATGATTTATCATTTCTGTGTTTCTACCAATACCTGAATGATAAAAGTTTCATTTTGGTGTTTTATTTACAGAGATTTTACAGTTAATCTGATTTATTTCTGTTATTATTTACCTTGGATATTTAAAATGTCTTTCAGTCCCAGTGTTAAATGTTTGTTAGAATTTAAAGTTTATTGATCTTTGAGAATCTGTCCTTGCATTATGAGGTCATTATTGCCTTAATTACAGGAAAATGGCACCAAAACAACCACATTATCATTTATTGTGATAACGTCTGAGATGATTTTTCATTAAATTTGTTATCATGACAGGTGAGATGAGTAAAAATTAAATTCGTAAATATAAACATGGCGGACAATTGGTGCCATAAGTTTGATCTTTGTGCTCAGTTTTGGACTGGATGAGTTATTTTCTGCTGTCCTAGTAACTGCAGGTCTAACCTCACTGCTCTGTTGCAGGGTGATCTGCCTGTGCGCTCAGTTCGAGGCGGTGCTGCAGCACGGCCTGAGGAAGAGCAAAGGCCTGGCGCTGACGGCTGCAGCGCTGAAGCAGGCCGCCGGCTTCAGCAGCAAGGCGGAAGCAGGTGAAGGCATCGCATCACCTGCTGAGAGACAGAAACGTCCCGCTGGGACCAACGTCTGGCTGTTGTTTCTTCGTTCTGAAGGCGTGAAATGATGGAAATGAGTCTGCTTCCCCGTTTCACTTGTTCATCGCAAAAACACAAAATCTTACCAAGTATTTCTGTTCAGTTTCTAATGCGGATATTTTATTACGTTTAAAGTAGGACAAAACTAACTATATGTAGCTTTTTAGCAAGATACAAGGGCTTGATTAGGTAAATGATTCCCTAATATTAATGAAAAAACTTCTAATTCCACTGGCACCATTACCTAGCAACCTCAGCCAAGCCCAGACCGTTACCTAGCAACCTCGGCCAAGCCCAGCCCGTTACCTATCAACCTCGGCCAAGCCCAGCCCGTTACCTAGCAACCCTGGCCAAGCCCAGCACTTTACCTAGCAACCTCAGCCAAGCCCAGACCGTTACCTAGCAACCCCGGCCAAGCCCAGCACGTCACCTAGCAACCCAGGCCAAGCCCAGCACGTTACCTAGCAACCCCGGCCAAGCCCAGCACGTTACCTAGCAACCCTGGCCAAGCCCAGCACGTTACCTAGCAACCTCAGCCAAGCCCAGACCGTTACCTAGCAACCTCAGCCAAGCCCAGACCGTTACCTAGCAACCTCAGCAAAGCCCAGCCCGTTACCTAGCAACCCCGGCCAAGCCCAGACCGTTACCTAGCAACCCCGGCCAAGCCCAGCACGTTACCTAGCAACCCTGGCCAATTATTTACTTGATAATTCCATTGGTAAATAATTAAGAAATTATTTGCAAAACCACAAATATTTGTTTTATAGCATTTCGTACATTTTGAAAATGGATGTTTTGCAGCCTGTCAACGTTTTCTTTATTTATATCAGATTTTATTTTCCTGGGCTACATCCACTGAGAAGTTACTAACAAGTCAGTTTTGTCTTATAAAAGCTTATTTGCATTGGGAGCTAAATAAAAATTGTTGGTAAGCTTTATTGTTTTTGCAGTGTGGTGCTGTGGTCAGGCTCCTCTGAGGGACGCTGCGACGCCTCTGCAGCTTTGCTTTCTGCATGTTGAGCGTTTTTTCTTTGAGTGGCAGAAACGGCCTGATCCGTGTCGGTCCGTGTTAATCCGTGTCCGATCAGTGTTCGTCCGTCTTCGGTTAGTGTTGATCCGTGTTGATCAGTGTTCGATCCGTGTTGATCCGTGTTGATCCGTGTTCGGTCCGTGTTGATCCGTGTTCGGTCCGTGTTCGGTCTGTGTAGATCAGTGTTCGATCCGTGTCCGGTCTGTGTAGATCCGTGTTCGATCCGTGTACGATCCGTGTTCGGTCTGTGTAGATCCGTGTTCGGTCTGTGTAGATCCGTGTTCGGTCCATGTTCGATCCGTGTTGATCCGTGTTCGGTCCGTGTTGATCCGTGTTCGGTCCGTGTTGATCCGTGTTCGGTCCGTGTTGATCCGTGTTCGGTCCGTGTTTGGTCTGTGTAGATCCGTGTTCGATCCGTGTTCGGTCTGTGTAGATCCGTGTTCGGTCTGTGTAGATCCGTGTTCGGTCCATGTTCGATCCGTGTTGATCCGTGTTCGATCCGTGTTCGGTCCGTGTTTGGTCTGTGTAGATCCGTGTTCGATCCGTGTTCGGTCTGTGTAGATCCGTGTTCGGTCTGTGTAGATCCGTGTTCGGTCTGTGTAGATCCGTGTTCGGTCTGTGTAGATCCGTGTTCGGTCTGTGTAGATCCGTGTTCGATCCGTGTTCGGTCTGTGTAGATCCGTGTTCGGTCCGTGTAGATCCGTGTTGGGTCCGTCAGCCGTCATTAGCCAGCATCAGCCGTCATTAGCCAGCATCAGCCGTCATTAGCCAGCATTAGCCAGCGTCGGCCGTCATTAGCCAGCATTAGCCATCATTAGCCAGCGTCAGCCGTCATTAGCCAGCATTAGCCTTCATTGGCCGTCATTAGCCAGCATTAGCCTTCATCGGCAGTCATTAGCCAGCATTAGCCTTCATCAGCCGGCATTAGCCTTCATCAGCCGGCATTAGCCTTCATCGGCAGTCATCAGCCAGCATTAGCATTCATCAGCCGGCATTAGCCTTCATCGGCCGGCATTAGCCATCATCAGCCAGCATTAGCCAGCGTCAGCCGTCATTAGCCAGCATCAGCCGTCATCAGCCGTCATTAGCCAGCATCAGCCGTCATCAGCCGTCATTAGCCAGCATCAGCCGTCATTAGCCAGCATCAGCCGTCATTAGCCAGGATTAGCTGGCCTTAGCCGTCATTAGCCAGCATCAGCCGTCATTAGCCAGCATCAGCCGTCATTAGCCAGGATTAGCTGGCCTTAGCCGTCATTAGCCAGCATTATCCTTCATCAGCCGTCATTAGCCAGCATTAGCCAGCGTCGGCCGTCATTAGCCAGCATTAGCCATCATTAGCCAGCATTAGCCTTCATCAGCCGGCATTAGCCTTCATCGGCAGTCATCAGCCAGCATTAGCATTCATCAGCCGGCATTAGCCTTCATCGGCCGGCATTAGCCATCATCAGCCAGCATTAGCCAGCGTCAGCCGTCATTAGCCAGCATCAGCCGTCATCAGCCGTCATTAGCCAGCATCAGCCGTCATCAGCCGTCATTAGCCAGCATCAGCCGTCATCAGCCGTCATTAGCCAGCATCAGCCGTCATTAGCCAGCATCAGCCGTCATTAGCCAGGATTAGCTGGCCTTAGCCGTCATTAGCCAGCATCAGCCGTCATTAGCCAGCATCAGCCGTCATTAGCCAGGATTAGCTGGCCTTAGCCGTCATTAGCCAGCATTATCCTTCATCAGCCGTCATTAGCCAGCATTAGCCTTCATTGGCCGTCATTAGCCAGCATTAGCCTTCATCAGCCGGCATTAGCCTTCATCAGCCGGCATTAGCCTTCATCGGCAGTCATCAGCCAGCATTAGCATTCATCAGCCGGCATTAGCCTTCATCGGCCGGCATTAGCCGTCATCAGCCAGCATTAGCCAGCGTCAGCCGTCATTAGCCAGCATCAGCCGTCATTAGCCAGCATTAGCCAGCATCAGCCGTCATTAGCCGTCATTAGCCAGCATCAGCCATCATTAGCCAGGATTAGTTGGCATTAGCCGTCATTAGCCAGCATCAGCCGTCATTAGCCAGGATTAGCTGGCCTTAGCCGTCATTAGCCAGCATTATCCTTCATCAGCCGTCATTAGCCAGAATTAGCCTTCATCGGCAGTCATTAGCCGGCATTAGCCGTCATTGCTAACGGTTCCTCCTCCTGCAGAGCTGACCTTCTGGCTGAATGTGAAGGAGCAGCTGAACCGCCATGAGCTGCAGCGGTTCTACTCGCTGCGCCACATCTGGTCCGAACTGGGCCGGGGCCGGGCCTGGCTGCGCTGCGCCCTGAACGAACACTCGCTGGAGCGCTACCTGCACACGCTGCTGGCTGACCGCCCGCGGCTCGGGTTAGCATCCTCTGGTTCCGGCTCCGGTTCCGGTCAGCTGGACGGGTTAACAGGTTCTGGTTCTGCCTTCTCTAGAACCTTCTATGAAGACTGGGCTTTTGTTCTGGACGAGGAGAGAGCGAGTATGCTGCCAACCATGGCTGCAGGTGAGCGAGCGTCTGCAGAACATGAACGGATGTTCATAAACACAAAATATACATATAGTTAAGGATAAATAAACATAAAAACCAGAAACATGAATACAAAAAATAAATGTCAACATAGATATGTACATTTTAGCAAACAAAAATATAGGCTACATATTTATATATAAATATAAACATACAAACAAAAATATAAATAAACATGAATGTAAATAATCAAAACAAATACATAATGTATAGAAATGAAAATCGACATAAATGTAAATTAGTGGTGCACTAATTACAGTTTTCTGGCCAAATACCGACCTTTAAAAACTCTTAACTTACCGAATCCCATTTTGGCCGAATCCAGTTTTGTCTGAAATGTTGCTCCATATATCCAAAGTTGCTGGAATTGGCGACAACAGGGTGACCAGGTGGGTGCAGCCGGTCCGGTCCGGGTCGGTCCGGTCCGGTCTGGGTCGGTCCGGTCCGGGTCGGTCCGGTCCGGGTTGGTCCGGTCCGGTCCGGGTCGGTCCGGTCCGGGTCGGTCCGGTCCGGGTCGGTCCGGTCCAGTCCGGGTCGGTCCGGTCCGGGTCGGTCCGGTCCGGGTCGGTCCGGGTCGGTCCGGTCCGGGTCGGTCCGGGTCGCTTCGGTCCGGGTCGGTCCGGTCCGGGTCGCTTCGGTCCGGGTCGGTCCGGGTCGGTCCGGGTCGCTTCGGTCCGGGTCGGTCCGGGTCGCTTCGGTCCGGGTCGGTCCGGTCCGGGTCGCTTCGGTCCGTGTCGGTCCGGGTCGGTCCGGTCCGGTCCGTGTCGGTCCGGTCCGGGTCGGTCCGGGTCGGTCCGGTCCGGGTCGGTCCGGTCCGGTCCGGGTCGGTCCGGTCAGGTCGGTCCGGTCCGGGTCGGTCCGGTCGGGTCGGTCCGGTCCGGGTCGGTCCGGTCCGGGTCGGTCCGGGTCGGTCGGTCCGGGTCGGTCCGGGTCGGTCCGGGTCGGTCCGGTCCGGGTCGGTCCGGTCCGGGTCGGTCCGGGTCGGTCCGGTCCGGGTCGGTCCGGTCCGGGTCGGTCCGGGTCGGTCCGGTCCGGGTCGGTCCGGTCCGGGTCGGTCCGGTCCGGGTCGGTCCGGGTCGGTCCGGTCCGGGTCGGTCCGGTCCGGTCCGGTCCGGTCCGGTCGGTCCGGTCCGGTCCGGGTCGGTCCGGTCGGGTCGGTCCGGTCCGGGTCGGTCCGGTCCGGGTCGGTCGGTCCGGGTCGGTCCGGGTCGGTCCGGGTCGGTCCGGTCCGGGTCGGTCCGGTCCGGGTCGACCCGGTCCGGGTCGGTCCGGGTCGGTCCGGGTCGGTCCGGTCCGGGTCGGTCCGGGTCGGTCCGGTCCGGGTCGGTCCGGTCCGGGTCGACCGGTCCGGGTCGGTCGGTCGGCGGTCCGCGGGTCGGTCGGTCGGTCGGGTCGGTCGGTCCGGGTCGTCCGGTCGGGTCGGTCGGTCGGTCCGTCGCGGGTCGGTCGGGTCGGTCGGCGGTCGGTCGCCGCGTCGTCGTCCGCGGTCCGGTCGGTCGTCGGGTCGGTCGGCGGGGGTCGGTCGGTCGGTCGTCCGGGTCGGCGTCGGGTCGTCCGGTCGCGGGTCGGCCGGTCCGGTCGGTCCGGTCGGTCCGGTCGGTCCGGTCGGTCGGTCGGGTCGGTCCGGTCGGTGTCGGTCCGGGTCGGTCGGCGGCGGTCGTCCGTCGGGTCGGTCCGGTCGGTCGTCGGTCGGGGGGGGGGCGGTCGGTCGTCGGTCGGGCGGTCGGTCGGTGTCGGTCGTCGGTCGTCCGGTCGTCGGTCGGTCCGTCGGCCGTCCGGTCGTCGTCGGGTCGTCGGTCGTCGGTCGGTGTCGGTCCGGTCGGTCGGCGGGCGGTCGCGGTCCGGTCGGTCCGGTCGTCGTCGTCGTCGGTCGGTCGTCCGGTCGGTCGGGTCCGGTCGTCCGGTCGTCCGGTCGGGGGTCGGTCCGGTCGTCCGGGTCGGTCCGGTCGGTCGGTCGGGTGGTCCGTCGGTCGGTCGGTGTCCGTCGGCGGTCGGTCGCGTCGGCGCGTGCGTCGGTTCCGGTGGTCGTGGCCGTCGGTCGGTGGTGTCCGCGTGGTCGTCGTCGGCGGGGTCGGTCGTGTCGTCGTCGGTGGCGGTCGGTCCGTGGGTCGGGGCGGCTCGTCCGGGTGGTCGGTCGGGTCGGTCCGTGTCGCCGGGTCGGTCGTCGGGTCTCGTCCGTCGTCGGTCGTCGTCGGGTCGTCGGTCCGGGCGCCGTCCGTCGTGTCGTCGTCGGCGGGTCGGTCCGTCGGTCCGGTCGGGTCGGTGGTCGGCGGTCGTCGTCCGGGTCGTCGTCGTCGGCCGCGTCGTCGCGTCGGGGCGGGGGCGGGGGCGTGGTCGGGTGGGGGCGGCCGGTCGGGGCGTCGGGCGGTCGCGGGTCTCCGGTCGTGGCGGCGGGTCGGCGGTCCGGTCGCGGTCGTCGTGGTGGCGGTCGGTCGTCGTGTCGGTCCGTCGGTCGCGGCGCGGTCCGGGTCGGCGGGCGTCGGTCGGCGCGGTCGGTCTGGCGTCGCCGGGTCGTCGGGTCGGCCGGCCGGTCGGTCGGTCCGGGTCGGTCGGTCGGTCGCGGGTCGGTCCGGGTCGGTCGGCGGTCGGTCCGGTCCGGTGTCGGGTCGGTCTCGGGTCGGTCGGTCCGGTCGTCCGGTCCGGTGGTCGGCGGTCGGTCGGTCCGGGTCGGTCCGGTCCGGGTCGGTCCTCGGTCGGGTCGGTCCGGTCCGTCGGTCCGGTCCGGTCCGGTCCGGGTCGGTCCGCCGTCGGTCGGTCGGTCCGGGTCGGTCCGGTCCGGTCCGGTCGGGTCGGGTCCGGGTCGGTCCGGTCCGGTCGGTCCGGTCGGTCGGTCCGGGTCGGTCCGGTCGGGTCGGTCCGGTTTCCGGGTCGGTCCGGTCGGCGTTCGGTCGGTCCGGGTCGGTCGGTCCGGGCGTGTCGGGTCGGTCCGGTCCGGTCGGTCCGGTCGTCCGGTCGGTCGGTGGTGGTCGGTCCGGGTCGGTCCGGTCCGGGTCGGTCCGGTCCGGTGGTCGGTCCGGTCGGTCGGTCCGGGTCGGTCCGGGTCGGTCCGGTCCGGGTCGGTCCGGGTCGGTCCGGTCGGTCCGGTCCGGGTCCGGGTCGGAGCCGGGTCGGTCCGGTCCGGGTCGGTCGTCGGTCCGGTCGGTCCGGTCGGGTCGGTCCGTCGTCCGGGTCGGTCCGGTCCGGTCGGTCGGGTCGGTCCGGCGGGTCGGTCCGTCGGTCGTCGGCGGTCGGTCCGGTCCGGGTCCGGTCCGGGTCGGTCCGGGTCGGGTCGGTCCGGTCCGGGTCGGTCCGGTCGGGTCGGTCCGGTCCGGTGGTCCGGTCGGTCGGTCGGTCGGTCGGGTCCGGTCCGGGTCGGTCCGGTCGGGTCGGTCGGTCCGGGTCCGGTCCGGGTCGGTCCGGGTCGGTCCGGGTCGGTCCGGTCCGGTCGACCGGTCCGGGTCGGTCCGGTCCGGGTCGGTCCGGTCCGGGTCGGTCCGGGTCGGTCCGGTCCGGGTCGGTCCGGGTCGGTCCGGTCCGGGTCGGTCCGGGTCGGTCCGGTCCGGGTCGGTCCGGGTCGGTCCGGGTCGGTCCGGGTCGGTCCGGTCCGGGTCGGTCCGGTCCGGGTCGGTCCGGTCGGCCGTCCGGTCCGGTCGGTCCGGGTCGGTCCGGTCCGGGTCGGGCCTCGGCCCGGGTCGGTCCGGTCCGGGTCGGTCCGGCCGGTCCGGTCCGGTCCGGGTCGGTCCGGTCCGGGTCGGTCCGGTCGGTCCGGTCGGTCCGGTCCGGTCCGGTCCGGCCGGTCCGGTCCGGTCCGGGTCGGTCCGGTCCGGGTCGGTCCGGGTCGGTCCGGTCCGGGTCGGTCCGGGTCGGTCCGGGTCGGTCCGGTCGGTCGGTCCGGGTCGGTCCGGGTCGGTCCGGTCCGGTCCGGGTCGGGTCGGTCCGGTCCGGGTCGGTCCGGTCCGGGTCGGTCCGGGTCGGTCCGGGTCGGTCCGGTCCGGTCCGGTCCGGGTCGGTCCGGTCCGGGTCGGTCCGGGTCGGTCCGGTCCGGGTTCGGGTTCCGGGTCGGGTCCGGTCCGGGTCGGTCCGGTCCGGGTCGGTCCGGGTCGGTCCGGTCCGGGTCGGTCCGGTCGGTCCGGTCCGGGTCGGTCCGGTTCCGGTCCGGTCCGGGTCGGTCCGGTCCGGGTCGGGTCCCGCCTCCCGGTGGCGGCTGATGCCTGATGCCACGGTTGGTTTTTAGGTAACAGGTGGATAAAATCGGCTTCACATGTAAAAATCGTCTGATCTCCTAAAATTAAGGAAATCGGCACCGATAAATCACTGCAACCCTATTATGAATATATGAATAAATCTTTAAAGAAATCTGAAAAATATATAAAAACGTCTATAAATATATAACAAATGATGAACATAATTTATATAGTGAGGAAACCGATATCGGAATCTAAAATATTAAATTCCAGACGTGAGATTGAGCTTCACCACGGGGAGATTCATGATTTGGATCAGAGGTTCTTCACCTGGTTCCGTCCAACCCCAGGTGGGTCTCAGGGGGCGGAGCCTCACGGAGGTAAAGACTCACCTGTGTGAAGTCGTGATGACGCCGCGCTGTGACATCACCACTGCAGAGGATCAGTTACGTTGTTAGCCAATCAGAGCTCAGAGGAGCCCTGATTGGAGGAGCTTCACCCTCAGCAGGGATTTGAACTCACAGTTTTTACCAAACTCTGTATCTTCCTGTTCTTCTAAATCTGCTCCTTAGTCGCGTCTTTTCAGGGTTGGTGCTGCCTCTAGTGGTGATGGGTGGTAACACAGCTAATATAATCAGAATACCGCTAAGTATTGTGTGTTCGGTACATCAAAAAAGGTTAAGAACGGCTGGTTTAGATGTATTTAAACAGACTGATTACTGCGATTATCTTCTTAGGTAACTTATAATGGATTATCGCTCATTAAACTCAAAAATGAAGGTTCTCAGAATATCGCTGGATTTTCTAGGACACTTTTTCCCTGCATGAAAACTTTTCTGTTGGAGAATTTATTGTTTAACTTTTAGAAACTATCAATGTCCCTTTTTGAACAGAATCAGTGGATTCAACCTGAGCCAGACATTCTGACTTCCTGTCTCCCTCCAGGTTTGAACTCCATCCTGTTCGCCATCAACATCGATAACGGCGATCTGAACGGCGGCGGCGCGCCGCGCGGCGGCGGCGGCGGCGTGTCGGTCTCCAGCCTGCTGAGGGATTCCACCCAGGGCATCGGCAGCCTGCTGAAGGAATCCACGCAGGGCGTCGGCTCCCTGCTGCGGGAGATCAGCACCGCCACCGCCGTGGTGCCCGGCTTCAGCCCGAAGCCCGACGCCGCCGACCCGCTGCCCGTCCTGCCTCGCAGCGCCTCTGCTGGTAGGACGCCGCGCTGCGTCCTGCAGGCGACCGGCCGCTCCGGTTCCCACTGATCGGTGGCGCAGCTCCGTCAGGAAACGATGTTGGCCTTTACAAATTTAGCTTCAAAATAGTGAAATTAAAATGTGCAGTTCAGAGGTTCCCAAACTGTGGGGCGCATCCCCTAGGGGGGCCGCCGTGCAATTGTGGGGGGCGAGGGGGGGCGCGGGAAGCCGTCTAGATTAAAAAGCAAACCTGAACGCTGTATGCTCTGGGTTTTACCTCAGAATGACCAAGTCTCTGTTATTCCTCTGTCAGTCTGATTCAGTAGAGGCTTCACTCCCATATCTGTGTCTCTGTCACTTTTATCAGCAGTTAAAATGTTTAATCCGTTGTTAACATGGTAACCTGTTTTTCCGAGCCGCCATTAAACGCACCATGAGCGCCAGACGCTCTGCTGGGTTTAGACCTGAAGGAGACCTGATGTTGCTGCTGGGCGGAGCTACAGGTGTTAGAATCATGGCAGCAAACCAGAAAAACACAAAGAACTTTTCACAGTTTTTCCCCCAAACTGACCGACTGAGTTGAGTGAAGCTGCTGGATGCAGGTAAAGTAGCTAAAAGACGACTAGCTAATACCAATACAGGTAAAGTATCTAAAAGACGACTAGCTAATATCAATACAGGTAAAGTAGCTAAAAGACGACTAGCTAATATCAATACAGGTAAAGTAGCTAAAAGACGACTAGCTGTCATCAATACAGGTAAAGTTAGCAAAGACGACTAGCTAATGTCAATACAGGTAAAGTAGCTAAAAGATGACTAGCTATCATCAATACAGGTAAAGTAGCTAAAGACGACTAGCTAATATCAATACAGGTAAAGTAGCTAAAAGACGACTAGCTAATGTCAATACAGGTAAAGTAGCTAAAAGATGACTAGCTATCATCAATACAGGTAAAGTAGCTAAAAGACGACTAGCTATCGTCAATACAGGTAAAGTAGCTAAAAGACGACTAGCTATCATCAATACAGGTAAAGTAGCTAAAAGACGACTAGCTATCATCAATACAGGTAAAGTAGCTAAAAGACGACTAGCTAATATCAATACAGGTAAAGTAGCTAAAAGACGACTAGCTAATATCAATACAGGTAAAGTAGCTAAAAGACGACTAGCTAATGTCAATACAGGTAAAGTAGCTAAAAGACGACTAGCTAATGTCAATACAGGTAAAGTAACTAAAAGACGACTAGCTAATATCAATACAGGTAAAGTAGCTAAAAGATGACAAGCTATCATCAATACAGGTAAAGTAGCTAAAAGACGACTAGCTAATATCAATACAGGTAAAGTAGCTAAAAGACGACTAGCTAATGTCAATACAGGTAAAGTAGCTAAAAGACGACTAGCTAATGTCAATACAGGTAAAGTAGCTAAAAGACGACTAGCTAATGTCAATACAGGTAAAGTAACTAAAAGACGACTAGCTAATATCAATACAGGTAAAGTAGCTAAAAGACGACTAGCTAATGTCAATACAGGTAAAGTAACTAAAAGACGACTAGCTAATGTCAATACAGCACCTTAAGCTTGTTAACAACTAGCCTGTAGGCTGCCGATATTGTCTATGTTCAGCTACGTTCATTCATTTTGCTCCCCAAAAAGTCGATCCCCCTCCCCCAGGGACAGGGAGTCTCTAAGAATCCTCTCCCCCCTCCCATCCCGTCCCACATGTCGTTCAACCAGACAGCTATTTGTAATCCATAGGTTGCCCAGAAAATGTTTGGGAACCGCTGGGGGGGCGCAGGAGAGAAAGTTTGGGAACCGCTGGTGTAGTTTATGCTGCGCTGGTGAACGTTCACTCACCTCTGGATTACAAATGCTTGATGTGTCAGAGGGAGTCGCAGGGCTGGCCGATAAACATTGATGACACTTTGTCGGTATCAATGGAAAATACTTAAATTAATATCGATCATTTCTCTGAACTCCAGAACCGCACGGCATTCTGGGAGATGCTAGCTAGCTACAACTTGTGTAGCAGCAGCTTTAAATTGCCCCAACATGCGGGGCGAACTTCACTCCGCCGAACGTCGGTCGGTTTCTACGGAACAGGAACCAGGCCAAACGGCTTTCCTCCTTCTTTCTTCCTCTCTGTCCCTCTTTCTTTGTCTTTCTCTCTTTTGCTCACACTTTTCCTTCCTTTCTTTGTGTCTCGCTCTTCTGTAAGCTTCGTTCTCTCAGCTCCGGGTTCAGGAAGCCGCTCTGCCTCTGAACGGAACAAACTGGTTTTATTTCCTGTTTGAAATGAATCTCAGTACAACACAGTTTTTCTTTCTGATCCTATTTATTTGGCCGCAGTGATTCCTGGCGTTGGGCACCAAACCATTGATTTTCGACATCATGGAGTTTCCATATTCCTGTTTCATTTCTCCATGTTTGTTTAATAGCCAGAAAACTGAAAGATGAATAATTTGAATTGTTGTAAAATGATTAAAATTTCCATCTGCACTTTGTAAAGAAAACCAAAGTTTCTGGTTTTGCTGTGGGCTCAGACTCGGGGCTGAGGAAGGAGCGACGGAGGAGGAAGAAGGTCACCAACATCATTTCCTTCGACGACGACCTGGACGGCGGCGCTGAGGATGAGGAGGACGGCGACGAAGGGGCGAGGAGCCGCCGCCGCCGCGGCGCTGCGACTCAGAGCAGCGTGGAGGACGGCGTCGACCCGCTGGAGCTGCTGCTGTCCGGGTCTCCGGCCCAGAACGGCGTCCCAGAGCCGGAGCGCGCCGGCTGGGTCGGGTCGCCGCGGCCCGGTCGCACGGCGCCCCCCGCTGGGCCGCCGCGCCCCGACAGCCAGAGCGCAGAGAACGAGGAGGAGGACGGCGAAGAGGAGGAGGAGACGAGGAAACCCCCAACCGAAGTCCAGGACAGACCGGCCTCTGACCAGTGAGTCCGAAACAAACCGCAGAACCTCCAGAACCTCTGCTTGATTTGGACCTCAGGCGGCTGGGAAGAGGAAGGAAATACAGGGATGCAGCCGATGTTAGCAGTTAGAACCAGTTAGAACCAGAACAACCAGTTAGAACCAGTTAGAACCAGAACAACCAGTTAGAACCAGTTAGAACCAGAACAACTAGTTAAAACCAGAACCACTGAGTTAGACCCAAACCAGTTAGAACCAGAACAACCAGTTAGAACCGGAACAACTAGTTAAAACCAGAACAACCAGTTAGAACCAGTTAGAACCATAACAACCAGTTAGAACCAGTTAGAACCAGAACAACTTGTTAAAACCAGAACCACTGAGTTAGAACCAAACCAGTTCGAACCAGAACAACCAGTTAGAACCGAAACAACCAGTTAGAACAGTTAGAACCAGAACAATCAGTTAGAACCAGTTAGAACTGGAACAGCTAGTTAAAACCAGAACCACTGAGTTAGAACCAAACCAGTTAGAACCAGAACAACCAGTTACAACCAGTTAGAACCGGAACAAGTGAGTTAGACCCAAACCAGTTAGAACCAGAACAACCAGTTAGAACCGGAACAACTAGTTAAAACCAGAACAACTGAGTTAGAACCAAACCAGTTAGAACCACAACTAGTTAAAACCTGAACAACCAGTTAGAACCGGAACAACCAGTTAGAACCAGTTAGAACCAGAACAACCAGTTAGAACCAGTTAGAACCGGAACAACTAGTTAGAGCCAGTTAGAACCAGAACAACCAGTTAGAACCAGTTAGAACCAGAACAACCAGTTAGAACCAGAACAAACTAGTTAAAACCAGAACCACTGAGTTAGAACCAAACCAGTTCGAACCAGAACAACCAGTTAGAACCAGTTAGAACCGGAACAATGAGTTAGACCCAAACCAGTTAGAACCAGAACAACCAGTTAGAACCGGAACAACTAGTTAAAACCAGAACAACTGAGTTAGAACCAAACCAGTAAGAACCAAACTAGTTAAAACCAGAACAACAGTTAGACCGGAACAGTAACCAGTTAGACCGAAACCAGTTAGAACCAGAAACCAGTTAAACCAGAACCACTAGTTAGAACCAAACCATTGACAGACCAGTTAAACCAGTTAGAACCGAACAGTGATACAACAGTTAGAACCAAACCAGTTAGAACCGAACAACAGTTAAACCGAACAACTAGTTAAAACGAAACAACTAGTTAAACCAAACAAGTTAGAACCACAACATAGTTAAAAAAACACAGAACAACCAGTTGAACCAGGAACAACAGTTAGAACCAGTTAGAACCAGAACAACCAGTTAGAACAGTTAGAACCAGTTAGAACGAACACTAGTTAGACAGAAACCAGAACAACCAGTTAACAGTAGAACCAGAAAACAGTTAAACCGACATGATTAGAACAAAAGTTAACAACTAGTTAAAACCAGAACACTGAGTTAGAACAAACCAGTTAGAACCAGAACAACCAGTTAGAACCAGAGAACAACAAGTTAGAGCCAGTTAGAACCAGAACAACCAGTTAGAAACCAGATTAGAACCGAACAACTAGTTAAAACCAGAACACTGAGTTAGAACCAAACCAGTTGAACCAGAACAACCAGTTAAACAGTTAGAACCGGAACACAAGTGAGTTAACCCAAACCAGTTAGAACCAAACACCAGTTGAACCGGAACAACTAGTTAAAACCAGAACAACGAGTAGAACCACCAGTTTGAACCACAACTAGTTAAAACCAGAACAACAGTAGAACCAGTTAGAACGGAACACTAGTTAGAGCCATTAGAACCAGAACAACCATTAAACCAGTTAGAACCAGAACAACCAGTTAGACCAGTTAGAACAGAACAACAGTTAAAACCAGAACCACTATTAGAACAAACCAGAACAACAGTTAGAACCGAAACCAGTTAGAGCAGTTAGAACCAGAACAACCAGTTAGAACCAGTAACCAGAACATCAGTTAGAACCAGTAGAACCGAACAACTAGTTAAAACCAGAACCACTGAGTTAGAACCAAACCAGTTAGAACCACAACTAGTTAACAGAACAACCGTTAGAGAACCAGTTAGAACCAGTAGAACCAGAACAACAGTTAGAACCAGAGAACAACAATAGTAGAGCCAGTTAGAACCAAACACCAGTTAGAACCGTGAACCAGACAACATAGAACCAGAACAACTAGTTAAAACCAAACCACTGAGTTAGAACCAAACCAGTTCGAACCAGAACAACCAGTTAAACCATAACGGAACAAGTGAGTTAGACCCAAACCAGTTAGAACCAGAACAACAGTTAGAACCGGAACAACTAGTTAAAACCAGAACAACTGAGTTAGAACCAAACAGTAAGAACCCAATAGTTAAAACCAGAACAACCAGTTAGAACGGAACAACCAGTTAGAACCAGAACAACAGTTAGAACCAGTTAAACCAGTTAGAACCAGAACCACTAGTTAAACCAGAACACAGTTAGACAACCAGTTAGAACCAGAACACGAACCAGTTAGAACCGGAACAGTGAGTTAGACCCAAACCAGTTAGAACCAGAACAACCAGTTAGAACCGGAACAACTAGTTAAAACCAGAACAACTGAGTTAGAACCAAACAGTAGAACCACAATAGTTAAAACCAGAACAACCAGTTGGAACCGGAACAACCAGTTAGAACCAGTTAGAACAGAACAACAGTTAGAACCAGTTAGAACCAGTTAGAACCGGAACAACTAGTTAGAGCAGTTGACCGA
This sequence comes from Poecilia picta, assembly GCA_033032245.1. Lineage (NCBI taxonomy): Eukaryota > Metazoa > Chordata > Actinopteri > Cyprinodontiformes > Poeciliidae > Poecilia > Poecilia picta. The sequence continues at coordinate 26,011,369 of CM065371.1, forward strand.
ACAACCAGTTAGAACCAGTTAGAACCAGAACAACCATTAGAACCAGTTAGAACAAACAACTAGTTAAAACCAGAACACTGAGTTAAACCAAACAGTTCGAACCAGAAACCAGTTAGAACCGGAACATTAGAGCCGTGAAGAACAACCAGTTAGAACCAGTTAGAACTGGAACAACTAGTTAAAACCAGAACCACTGAGTTAGAACCAAACCAGTTAGAACCAGAACAACCAGTTACAACCATAGAACGAACAAGTGGTTAGACCAACCAGTTGACCAGAAAACCAGTTAGAACGGAACAACTAGTTAAACCAGAACACTGAGTTAGAACCAAACCAGTGAAACACTGAAACAGTTAGAACCAAAACAGTTAGAACCAGTTAGAACGGACATAGTTAAACACCCTGTGACAACCGTTAGAACCGAACAACCGTTAGAACATTAACAGTTAGAACCGGAACACAGTTAAACCGAAAACTTAGTTAGACCCAAACCAGTTAGAACCAGAACAACCAGTTAGAACCGGAACAACTAGTTAAAACCAGAACAACTGAGTTAGACCCAAACCAGTTAGAACCAGAACAACCAGTTAGAACCGGAACAACTAGTTAAAACCAGAACAACTGAGTTAGACCCAAACCAGTTAGAACCAGAACAACAGTTACAACCAGTTAGAACCGGAACAACTAGTTAAAACCAGAACAACTGAGTTAGACCCAAACCAGTTAGAACCAGAACAACCAGTTAGAACCAGTTAGAACCGGAACAACTAGTTAAAACCAGAACCACTGAGTTAGAACCAAACCAGTTAGAACCAGAACAACCAGTTAGAACCAGTTAGAACCAGTTAGAACCGGAACAACTAGTTAAAACCAGAACCACTGAGTTAGAACCAAACCAGTTAGAACCAGAACAACCAGTTAGAACCAGTTAGAACCGGAACAACTAGTTAAAACCAGAACCACTGAGTTAGAACCAAACCAGTTAGAACCAGAACAATCAGTACAACCAGTTAGAACCAGTTAGAACCAGAACAACTAGTTAAAACCAGAACCACTGAGTTAGAACCAAAACCCGTTCGAACCAGAACAACCAGTTAGAACCGGAACAACCAGTTAGAGCCAGTTAGAACCAGAACAACCAGTTAGAACCAGTTAGAACTGGAACAACTAGTTAAAACCAGAACCACTGAGTTAGAACCAAACCAGTTAGAACCAGAACAACCAGTTACAACCAGTTAGAACCGGAACAAGTGAGTTAGACCCAAACCAGTTAGAACCAGAACAACCAGTTAGAACCGGAACAACTAGTTAAAACCAGAACAACTGAGTTAGAACCAAACCAGTTAGAACCACAACTAGTTAAAACCAGAACAACCAGTTAGAACCAGAACAACCAGTTAGAACCAGTTAGAACTGGAACAACTAGTTAAAACCAGAACCACTGAGTTAGAACCAAACCAGTTAGAACCAGAACAACCAGTTAGAACCAGTTAGAACCAGTTAGAACCGGAACAACTAGTTAAAACCAGAACAACTTAGTTAGACCCAAACCAGTTAGAACCAGAACAACCAGTTAGAACCGGAACAACTAGTTAAAACCAGAACAACTGAGTTAGACCCAAACCAGTTAGAACCAGAACAACCAGTTAGAACCGGAACAACTAGTTAAAACCAGAACAACTGAGTTAGACCCAAACCAGTTAGAACCAGAACAACCAGTTACAACCAGTTAGAACCGGAACAACTAGTTAAAACCAGAACAACTGAGTTAGACCCAAACCAGTTAGAACCAGAACAACCAGTTAGAACCAGTTAGAACCGGAACAACTAGTTAAAACCAGAACAACTGAGTTAGACCCAAACCAGTTAGAACCAGAACAATCAGTACAACCAGTTAGAACCAGTTAGAACCGGAACAACTAGTTAAAACCAGAACCACTGAGTTAGAACCAAACCAGTTAGAACCAGAACAACCAGTTAGAACCAGTTAGAACCAGTTAGAACCGGAACAACTAGTTAAAACCAGAACCACTGAGTTAGAACCAAACCAGTTAGAACCAGAACAACCAGTTACAACCAGTTAGAACCGGAACAAGTGAGTTAGACCAAACCAGTTAGAACCAGAACAACCAGTTAGAACCGGAACAACTAGTTAAAACCAGAACAACTGAGTTAGAACCAAACCAGTTAGAACCACAACTAGTTAAAACCAGAACAACCAGTTAGAACCAGAACAACCAGTTAGAACCAGTTAGAACTGGAACAACTAGTTAAAACCAGAACCACTGAGTTAGAACCAAACCAGTTAGAACCAGAACAACCAGTTAGAACCAGTTAGAAACCAGTTAGAAACCGGAACAACTAGTTAAAACCAGAACAACTTAGTTAGACCCAAACCAGTTAGAACCAGAACAACCAGTTAGAACCGGAACAACTAGTTAAAACCAGAACAACTGAGTTAGACCCAAACCAGTTAGAACCAGAACAACCAGTTAGAACCGGAACAACTAGTTAAAACCAGAACAACTGAGTTAGACCCAAACCAGTTAGAACCAGAACAACCAGTTACAACCAGTTAGAACCGGAACAACTAGTTAAAACCAGAACAACTGAGTTAGACCCAAACCAGTTAGAACCAGAACAACCAGTTAGAACCAGTTAGAACCGGAACAACTAGTTAAAACCAGAACAACTGAGTTAGACCCAAACCAGTTAGAACCAGAAAATCAGTACAACCAGTTAGAACCAGTTAGAACCGGAAACAACTAGTTAAAACCAGAACCCACTTGAGTTAGAACCAAACCAGTTAGAACCAGAACAACAGTTAGAACCAGTTAGAACCAGTTAGAACCGGAACAACTAGTTAAAACCAGAACAACTGAGTTAGAACCCAAACCAGTTAGAACCGAGAACAATCAGTAACAACCAGTTAGAACCAGTTAGAACCGGAACAACTAGTTAAAACCAGAACCACTGAGTTAGAACCAAACCAGTTAGAACCAGAACAACCAGTTAGAACCAGTTAGAACCAGTTAGAACCGGAACAACTAGTTAAAACCAGAACAACTGAGTTAGACCCAACCAGTTAGAACCAGAACAATCAGTACAACCAGTTAGAACCAGTTAGAACCAGAACCACTAGTTAAAACCAGAACCACTGAGTTAGAACCAAACCAGTTAGAACCAGAACAACCAGTTAGAACCAGTTAGAACCGGAACAAGTGAGTTAGACCCAAACCAGTTAGAACCAGAACAACCAGTTAGAACCGGAACAACTAGTTAAAACCAGAACAACTGAGTTAGAACCAAACCAGTTAAGAACCACAACTAGTTAAAACCAGAACAACCAGTTAGAACCGGAACAACCAGTTAGAACCAGTTAGAACCAGAACAACCAGTTAGAACCAGTTAGAACCAGTTAGAACCAGAACCACTAGTTAAAACCAGAACCACTGAGTTAGAACCAAACCAGTTAGAACCAGAACAACCAGTTAGAACCAGTTAGAACCGGAACAAGTGAGTTAGACCCAAACCAGTTAGAACCAGAACAACCAGTTAGAACCGGAACAACTAGTTAAAACCAGAACAACTGAGTTAGAACCAAACCAGTAAGAACCACAACTAGTTAAAACCAGAACAACCAGTTGGAACCGGAACAACCAGTTAGAACCAGTTAGAACCAGAACAACCAGTTAGAACCAGTTAGAACCAGTTAGAACCGGAACAACTAGTTAGAGCCAGTTAGAACCAGAACAACCAGTTAGAACCAGTTAGAACCAGAACAACCAGTTAGAACCAGTTAGAACCAGAACAACTAGTTAAAACCAGAACCACTGAGTTAGAACCAAACCAGTTCGAACCAGAACAACCAGTTAGAACCGGAACAACCAGTTAGAGCCAGTTAGAACCAGAACAACCAGTTAGAACCAGTTAGAACTGGAACAACTAGTTAAAACCAGAACCACTGAGTTAGAACCAAACCAGTTAGAACCAGAACAACCAGTTACAACCAGTTAGAACCGGAACAAGTGAGTTAGACCCAAACCAGTTAGAACCAGAACAACCAGTTAGAACCGGAACAACTAGTTAAAACCAGAACAACTGAGTTAGAACCAAACCAGTTAGAACCACAACTAGTTAAAACCAGAACAACCAGTTAGAACCAGAACAACCAGTTAGAACCAGTTAGAACTGGAACAACTAGTTAAAACCAGAACCACTGAGTTAGAACCAAACCAGTTAGAACCAGAACAACCAGTTAGAACCAGTTAGAACCAGTTAGAACCGGAACAACTAGTTAAAACCAGAACAACTTAGTTAGACCCAAACCAGTTAGAACCAGAACAACCAGTTAGAACCGGAACAACTAGTTAAAACCAGAACAACTGAGTTAGACCCAAACCAGTTAGAACCAGAACAACCAGTTAGAACCGGAACAACTAGTTAAAACCAGAACAACTGAGTTAGACCCAAACCAGTTAGAACCAGAACAACCAGTTACAACCAGTTAGAACCGGAACAACTAGTTAAAACCAGAACAACTGAGTTAGACCCAAACCAGTTAGAACCAGAACAACCAGTTAGAACCAGTTAGAACCGGAACAACTAGTTAAAACCAGAACCACTGAGTTAGAACCAAACCAGTTAGAACCAGAACAACCAGTTAGAACCAGTTAGAACCGGAACAACTAGTTAAAACCAGAACAATTGAGTTAGACCCAAACCAGTTAGAACCAGAACAATCAGTACAACCCGTTAGAACCAGTTAGAACCGGAACAACTAGTTAAAACCAGAACAACTGAGTTAGACCCAAACCAGTTAGAACCAGAACAAACAGTTAGAACCAGAACAACCAGTTAGCTTCGGAAGCGCTAAGGCTGCTTTAGCTCAGAGACTGAATCCGATGCGTTTCCTGTCGGATCCGTCTTCCTGGTCGGTCTGAACCGACCCGTTCGGATCCACGATGTGGAAATAAATCAGGAACTTGGACAATAATATCGGCTGTTCTTACCGATGTTATCGGTATTTACCGATATTTTAGTTAATCCGATATTTTCCAACAAGGTACCAGCCGGCCTAGAAAAACAAAAACATAAATTTAGATTGAAGAATTAGTTCTAACTGGTTGGTCTGGTTCTAACTGGTTTTTACTGGTCCTAACTGGTTTTAACTGCTTCTAACTGGTTTTAAATGGTTTTAACTGGTTCTAACTGGTTGTTCTGGTTCTAACTGGTCCGGTTCTAACTGGTTGTTCTGGTTCTAACTGGTCCGGTTCTAACTGGTTGTTCTGGTTCTAACTGGTCTGGTTCTAACTGGTTGTTCTGGTTCCAGGCTGCTGGTGGGCAGCCTGTCCAGTGTTTCCACCTGGAGTCCGGTCCAAACCCTCACCGACCAGACCAGCGCCGACATCCTGATTCCTGTGACCCCAGCGGACCCTGACCCAGGTACCGGTTCTGAGCAGCAGAACCAGCTGTCTCCGGTAATCTGAGGTACTTTCCGTGGCGGCTGGTCCTTTCAGTTTCACTTCTGTTCCTGCAGTGAGTTCTGTGGAGGAGCCGGCCGGGTTCCCCGCCCCGTGCCGCTCAACCGGGTCGGCGGAGAACTGTGAGAGCGGCAGGACCCAGCTCGCCTTCAGGTCGGGTTCTGATGTTTGGATGGGCTGCAGCCCGACAGAACCCCAAACTAACCATCTGATTGTTCATCTCTGTTGCTGCAGCATGGAGTCCAGTCCGCCGGTCCGGTCCGGTCCGCTGTGCGCCGGGCTGCCGGACTCCATGACGGTCGGTGAGTCTCTGTTTTCATTCCGGTTCTGTGTGTTTCCAAACCGGCTCTGATGATGAATCATCCGGAACCAGGACACCAGCAGGGTGGGGTTCTGGTTCCGCTGCTGCATTTGGACCATCTGAAGTTAAATCCTCACTTCCTCCTCAGGTTCAGTTTACCGGTTCGGCCCGGTTTGGTCAAACTGGACTCTACTGGTTCTGGTTTTAATAAATCTTTTCCTTTCTGAACTTTTTCTGCATTTAGTTTCATAAGTGAAGCTGATTTTGGCAAAGCGTCGTCTGGATTAACACGATTCTAATTATTATAAAATCTTGGCTGTTTTTACTTCAGATTTTCTATTATGAGAAAATTATGTGGTGATAATTTTACCCTGATGAAAATATGAAACCTCCATCTGCTTCTCCACCTGTTCTTCTCTCACTGCCAGGTTTTATCCTTAATAACTCACCTATTTATCTATTTAAAGGGTTAAATAGATAAAAATCAAAGGTTTTTTTTAATGCTTCACCAGTCTAAGGGCCACAAATGGCCCCCGGGCCTCATTTTGGACACCCCTGCCTTCAGTGAACAAAAGGAAGTGGGTGTGAAAACGAACCTGCTGCTGAGACTCAGATGAGCCACCAGGTGGCACTGTGGCCTCGCCGTGCCGCCGTTACTGTATCTACTGTCAATATTTCCTCCCGCTGCAGCCGAGGCGCCGTGGATCTGTTGACTTTTCTCTGCCTCGCCTGCGTAGCGAATCTCCAGAGACGCTTCAGTCCAAACCAAGAAAACACCAGCAGCACAGAAGCTGCTGTTAATCTGAGTCAGGATGGATTTATTCACCTGCAGCTTCTGCTGCGCTTCCCGCCGGGGCTCAACGCGAGGTCCGGGGGCCATCTGGGGGCCCCTCTGATCTCAGGAAATCGGCGCCGGATGTCAAAAATACGAGAAAAAAAAATAGATTCCTGTTTAACAAAGTTTTTTCAGTAATTTTTATTTCAAAGCAACTAAAAGCACAAACTTTGCACCTACTTTTTCTGAAAAGCAAATCTTTCTTCAATCGATTCAGAAAATGTTTGTCCACATTAACAAATCTCCCAGGTTTTCAAGATGAAATAGAAAAAACCCAAATTCACTTTGCATTTCGTGTTTTTTAGTGTTTGAACTTGATTCAGATTTTTAATGAAGCTAATTGCAGGATCGATAATTAATAAAAATATCAAATAAACATTTTTTTCTAAATTATTGAATAAATATCATCAGATCTGAACATCAGAGATCATCTCAGAGTTTCTCATCCTTCATGGAGCTTCTTTAGAAATCTGGACCGTGGATGCTAACATTAGCATTAGCTGCTACATGTTAGCATTCAGATGCTGTTTTAGACTAGCACAGCTTCTGACAGGCTAACTGCTGTTAGCACCACTTGAACACAACCGTCTCTTCCATCGTCCAATCAGATCGTTTAGAAGCAGAAATGAACCCCGAGGGAAAAGAGAAATGGCGGCTATTAGCGGATGTAGCCGTGCGTCAGATTTATGGTCGTTCCAGAAACGTGTGAAGACAAAGGTTCCACTCGGAAGTTTGTGAAAACGTGATAATTGCGTTAAAATCTTTGAAGTCCCAGTCGTATTTTTCTTTTGCTAATGTTATTTTGGTAAAAACGACACAAACCTTTACTTTGTCCTCTTTTCGTGACCGATGTGGTTTGTCTTGGAGCTTCTGGTTTGGACTCATTCTGCTCTTCCTTCCTAAGACGGATGTGACGTTTTCCTCCGATCAGAACCAGTGAAGGTCCGACCTCTGTTCGTTTACTTACTGTTCATTCTGTATTAAGCGTTTGAGTCGTTCTGTTGGTGAGGATCGTTCAGCTGCTTTCCTCCAGTGTTTGCCATCAGGCAGAGATGAGGACGCCCCAACGCGTCGCCCCAACGCGTCGCCCCAACGCGTCGCCCCAACGCGTCGCCCCAACGTGTCATCAACGCATCAACGCGTCGCCCCAACGCGTCGCCCCAACGTGTCATCAACGCATCAACGCGTCGCCCCAACGGGTCATCAACGCGTCGCCCAACGTGTCATCAACGCATCAACGCGTCGCCCCAACGGGTCATCAACGCGTCGCCCCAACGCGTCATCAACGCATCAACGCGTCGCCCCAACGCGTCGCCCCAACGCGTCATCAACGCGTCGCCCCAACACGTCGCCCCAACGCATCAACGCGTCGCCCCAATGCGTCGCCCCAACGGGTCATAAACGCGTCGCCCTAACGCATCAATGCGTCGCCCCAACGCGTCGCCCCAACGCCCCAACGCGTCACCCCAACGCATCAACGCGTTGCCCCAACGGGTCATAAACGCGTCGCCCTAACGCATCAATGCGTCGCCCCAACGCGTCGCCCCAACGCATCAACGCGTCGCCCCAACGCGTCGCCCCAACGTGTCGCCCCAACGCATCGCCCCAACGCGTCACCCCAACGTGTCATCAACGCATCAACGCGTCGCCCCAACGTGTTATCAACGCATCAACGCGTCGCCCCAACGGGTCATCAACACGTCGCCCCAACGGGTCATCAACGCGTCGCCCCAACGGGTCATCAACGCGTCGCCCCAACGCGTCATCAACGCATCAACGCGTCGCCCCAACGCGTCGCCCCAACGCGTCGCCTCAACGCGTCATCAACGCGTCGCCCCAACGCGTCGCCCCAACGCATCAACGCGTCGCCCCAATGCGTCGCCCCAACGGGTCATAAACGCGTCGCCCTAACGCATCAATGCGTCGCCCCAACGCGTCATCAACGCGTCGCCCCGACGCGTCGCCCCAAGGCGTCGCCCCAACGCGTCGCCCCAACGCGTCGCCCCAACGCGTCATCAACGCGTCGCCCCAACGCATCAACGCGTCGCCCCAATGCGTCGCCCCAACGGGTCATAAACGCATCGCCCTAACGCATCAATGCGTCGCCCCAACGCGTCGCCCCAACGCGTCGCCCCAACGCATCAACGCGTCGCCCCAATGCGTCGCCCCAACGGGTCATAAACGCGTCGCCCTAACGCATCAATGCGTCGCCCCAACGCGTCATCAACGCATCAACGCGTCGCCCCGACGCGTCGCCCCAACGCGTCGCCCCAACGCGTCGCCCCAACGCGTCGCCCCAACGCGTCATCAACGCGTCGCCCCAACGCATCAACGCGTCGCCCCAATGCGTCGCCCCAACGGGTCATAAACGCATCGCCCTAACGCATCAATGCGTCGCCCCAACGCGTCGCCCCAAGCCCCAACGCGTCGCCCCAACGCATCAACGCGTTGCCCCAACGGGTCATAAACGCGTCGCCCTAACGCATCAATGCGTCGCCCCAACGCGTCGCCCCAACGCATCAACGCGTCGCCCCAACGCGTCGCCCCAACGCGTCGCCCCAACGCGTCGCCCCAACGCGTCGCCCCAACGCGTCACCCCAACGTGTCATCAACGCATCAACGCGTCGCCCCAACGTGTCATCAACGCATCAACGCGTCGCCCCAACGGGTCATCAACGCGTCGCCCCAACGCGTCATCAACGCGTCAACGCGTCGCCCCAACGCGTCGCCCCAAGGCATCAACGCGTCGCCCCAACGCGTCATCAACGCGTCAACGCGTCGCCCCAACGCGTCGCCCCAAGGCATCAACGCGTCGCCCCAACGCGTCGCCCCAACGCGTCGCCCCAACGCGTCGCCCCAACGCATCAACGCGTCGCCCCAATGCGTCGCCCCAACGGGTCATAAACGCGTCGCCCTAACGCATCAATGCGTCGCCCCAACGCGTCGCCCCAACGCCCCAACGCGTCTCCCCAACGCATCAACGCGTTGCCCCAACGGGTCATAAACGCGTCGCCCTAACGCATCAATGCGTCGCCCCAACGCGTCACCCCAACGCATCAACGCGTCGCCCCAACGCGTCGCCCCAACGTGTCGCCCCAACGCGTCGCCCCAACGCATCAACGCGTCGCCCCAACGCATCAACGCGTCGCCCCAACGCGTCGCCCCAACGCGTCGCCCCAACGCGTCGCCCCAGCGGGTCATAAACGCGTCGCCCCAACGCATCAACGCGTCGCCCCAACGCGTCGCCCCAACGCGTCGCCCCAACGGGTCATAAATGCGTCGGCCTAACGCATCAATACGTCGCCCCAACGCATCAACGCGTCGCCCCAACGCATCAACGCGTCGCCCCAACGCGTCGCCCCAACGCGTCGCCCCAACGCGTCGCCCCAACGGGTCATAAACGCGTCGCCCCAACGCATCAACGCGTCGCCCTAACGCATCAACGCGTCGCCCCAACGCATCAACGCGTCGCCCCAACGCATCAACGCGTCGCCCTAACGCATCAATGCGTCGCCCCAACGCGTCGCCCCAACGGGTCATAAATGCGTCGCCCCAACGCATCAACGCGTCGCCCCAACGGGTCATCAACGCGTCGCCCCAACGGGTCATCAACGCGTCGCCCCAACGCGTCATCAACGCATCAACGCATCAACGCGTCGCCCCAACGCGTCGCCCCAACGCGTCATCAACGCGTCGCCCCAACGGGTCATCAACGCGTCGCCCCGACGCGTCGCCCCAACGCGTCGCCCCAACGCGTCGCCCCAACGCGTCGCCCCAACGCGTCATCAACGCGTCGCCCCAACGCGTCGCCCCAACGCGTCATCAACGCGTCGCCCCAACGCGTCATCAACGCGTCGCCCCAACGCGTCGCCCCAACGCATCAACGCGTCGCCCCAATGCGTCGCCCCAACGGGTCATAAACGCGTCGCCCTAACGCATCAATGCGTCGCCCCAACGCGTCGCCCCAACGCCCCAACGCGTCGCCCCAACGCATCAACGCGTTGCCCCAACGGGTCATAAACGCGTCGCCCTAACGCATCAACGCGTCGCCCCAACGCGTCGCCCCAACGCGTCGCCCCAACGCGTCGCCCCAACGCGTCGCCCCAACGCGTCACCCCAACGTGTCATCAACGCATCAACGCGTCGCCCCAACGTGTCATCAACGCATCAACGCGTCGCCCCAACGGGTCATCAACGCGTCGCCCCAACGGGTCATCAACGCGTCGCCCCAACGCGTCATCAACGCATCAACGCGTCGCCCCGACGCGTCGCCCCAACGCGTCGCCCCAACGCGTCATCAACGCGTCAACGCGTCGCCCCAACGCGTCGCCCCAACGCGTCGCCCCAACGCATCAACGCGTCGCCCCAACGCATCAACGCGTCGCCCCAACGCGTCGCCCCAACGCGTCGCCCCAACGCATCAACGCGTCGCCCCAACGCGTCGCCCCAACGCGTCGCCCCAGTGGGTCATAAACGCGTCGCCCCAACGCGTCGCCCCAACGCATCAACGCGTCGCCCCAACGCGTCGCCCCAACGCGTCGCCCCAACGGGTCATAAATGCGTCGGCCTAACGCATCAATACGTCGCCCCAACGCGTCGCCCCAACGCCCCAACGCGTCGCCCTAACGCATCAATGCGTCGCCCCAACGCGTCGCCCCAACGCATCAACGCGTCGCCCCAACGCGTCGCCCCAACGCATCAACGCGTCGCCCCAACGCATCAACGCGTCGCCCCAACGCATCAACGCGTCGCCCCAACGCGTCGCCCCAACGGGTCATAAACGCGTCGCCCCAACGATCAACGCGTCGCCCCAACGTGTCTCAACGCATCAACGCGTCGCCCCAACGGGTCATCAACGCGTCGCCCCAACGGGTCATCAACGCGTCCCCCAACGCGTCACAACGCATCAACGCGTCGCCCCGACGCGTCGCCCCAACGCGTCGCCCAACGCGTCATCAACGCGTCAACGCGTCGCCCCAACGCGTCGCCCCAACGCATCAACGCGTCGCCCCAACGCATCAAGCGTCGCCCCAACGCGTCGCCCCAACGCGTCGCCCCAACGCATCAACGCGTCGCCCCAACGCGTCGCCCCAACGCGTCGCCCCATGGGTCATAACGCGTCGCCCCAACGCGTCGCCCAACGCATCAAGCGTCGCCCCAACGCGTCGCCCCACAACGCGTCGCCCCAACGGGTCATAAATGCGTCGGCCTAACGCATCAATACGTCGCCCCAACGCGTCGCCCCAACGCCCCAACGCGTCGCCCTAACGCATCAATGCGTCGCCCCAACGCGTCGCCCCAACGCATCAACGCGTCGCCCACCATCGCGTCGCCCCAACGCATCAACGCGTCGCCCAACGCATCAACGCGTCGCCCCAACGGGTCATAACGCGTCGCCCCAAGCCATCAACGCGTCGCCCTAACGCATCAATGCGTCGCCCCAACGCGTCGCCCCAACGGGTCATAAACGCGTCGCCCCAACGCATCAATGCGTCGCCCCAACTGGTCCCACTGACTTCCTGCTCTGTGTGGCCCGTCGCTGATTGGAGGCTCTGACTCACATAGCAGCGTGATTATAAGGGCCGGTTCTGCTAATGCTGCCGTTAGCGGACCAGCAGAGTTCTGCTGAAGGTTTGGACTCGGTTCCATCTTCATCTTGGTTTCCCTCTCTGAGAGGAAAATGCTGCTTTTCCACGTTGCTGTCGTCTTTCTGAAGCAGTGAAATGAGAGCAACGTGTTTATTGGTCCCTCAGCAGGTCACTTGCAGCAGGTTGGGACTTTAATTTAAAGTCAAACTGATGATGATGATGTTCTGTAACTTCTGAAACACTCAGCGTTTCATTCTGGGCACAAAACATTTTAATATCATCATCAGAAGCGGATGTTTTATTAAAGGCTCAAATCGACACGTCAGCGAGTTTCTGCCATCTGGTCTGATCTGATGCAGCGTTTCTGTCCTGATTAAAACCGGTGAGAACAGGAAGGTCTCCTTATTCCTACAAAGTATTTACACCCTTAGATCATTTCATACTTCCAACACTACAAAATAAGGACTTCTATTTTCTTTCGTCTTGTCCAGTTTCTTCAGTTCTTTCTCCGTTTTCTGTTGCTCTTTTGAATATTGTCCACCTTCCCTGCTGCGTGATTTTCAGCAGGCGGTTAAAGTGATACAGACACGTTTGTGTTGATGAAATGGGAAAGAGACTCAGGACTTTGTTCCCACCAGGAAAACCGGTTGCGGCCTGATGCGGTTCGTGTTGAACTGAAATTAGTTTCGCTGTTCTTCTGTACGATGAGCTGATTCTGAGTCGCTGTGGATCGTAGGGCTGTAGTGATACAATAATCTCAATACGATACACGATATTCTGCCCACAATACGATATATATTGCGATATTCAGCAAACTATACAATTCAATACACTTTTGTGATTTTCTGAAAGGTTTCAGAGGGACAGAGTGATTTTGGTGACATTTGTGACTGTTATAAAGTTGGACTGAATGAATTTAACTGAAAACTGATTAAAAGCTCCAACTACACAATACCTGGTTCTGGTTGGACACAGACTTAAAGTGGACAGCTGGACAAAATGAACCAAAGAAGTGGAGAGAAAACATGTTTCTTTTAGTTGAAACAGTCCAAACTGTAGCTGACATGCATTAGTAAAGTAAATAAAGTGAACCAAGTTCCTGCTCTGAATAGTTTGATACCTTTTTAACCTGAACATCTGAAGGAATCACTCTAAGCCTGATGACCTGGTGAAGCCAGCAGTGAGTGAACAAGGTGACAGTTGGACGTTACGATACTTGAGGATGAATATCAATTATTTTCTAAGAAAGAAAATATCGATATATATCGTGATATCGATATTAATATACAGCCCTACTGGATCTCCAGTAGCAGTCAGGGTTGCAACAAATGTGAAGACTGTTGCTCTGACGGTTCTGACATGCTAACATGCTAACAGCACCAACTGTTAGCTCGCTTTGCTAGTCCTCCTCCTTTGCTTTTGCCGCTCCTCTTTAAATTAGTCGCGGCTGCTGCGTATTTTTCCAAATCGATAAACAAAAGTCTGTTGGGAAATAATTTCTGGTCGTGAAACAAATAAATGGATGTTGACATTTGATGATGTGAGAAGTATGGCAAGCTGTTTCCAACAAAATCCGTGGCATCCTGGTTGTCTCTGGTTTCTGAATCCTCACCAACATCATCAATAAAACATTTTTTACTGGTTTTTCAGGCAGGAAATGACAAGTTTTTGTTGGTCCTGAGGTTTTCCTTCTACTTGCTGTTTCTGTTTTAATATGTGAACTTTGTTTGGACAGGAATGCCAGTGAAAATGTCTGATTCTGGTTTTCATTTGTTTCAGTGGAGCTGCGTCAAGCCATCGTAGCCATGATGAACAGGAAGGACGAGCTGGTGGAGGAGAACGGGTACGTCCCTCTAAACCTTCCCCCAGAAACACATTCATGACTTTTTACTCAAGAAAAATCTTTGGTTCGTTTGATTTCCCAGAATAAAGTCTGTTTCCCTGCAGACCAGTGTGAAAGCAGCATGTTGGCCAGTCGTTTAAAACGCCGTTAATCAGAACGATTGTAAATCTGTCGAGCAGCATCTCGTTTCTCCGTGATCTGCAGCAGGATATTAAGCTGACGCGTTCGTGTTGATGAAACGTTTTCACGTCGGGGCTAATTGTGATTCATCGTCTCGTTCAGGGCGCCAATTAAAACGGCATTCCTCTAATCTGTTGTTTATGAGAACGGCGTCGGCAGAACGGCGCAGCTGATTCCTCTGATCGGTGTGAGCGGGATGCTAGCTAACGCAGGCGTGGTGTGTGTGTGTGTGTGTGTTTGTGCGTGCAGGTCGCTGCGCAGCCTGCTGGACGGTGAGATGGAGCACTCAGCCGGCCTGAGGCAGGACGCCGAGCTGCTCCAGAAGAGGCTGGCGGAGCTGGAGGAGAGGCACGGCGCCAAGGTCCAGGCGCTGGCCAGGTACCGGCGTCACACCGTGTCACCAAGCTGGTTTCCAGTCACTGACGTTTCTGTTCGGCTGAAAGTTGTACTGAAGTGAGAGTTGAAATGCTTCAAGGGGTTTTTCCGTCGCTGCGTTTCCTGATCAGAAACGGACCGATCAGCAGCCCTAACATGGGCTTTAACATGGAACAAAAAGTAATCCGAACAGTTGAGGAGTGCAAAAATATAATGTATTTTACAATTCTGCTAAAACAACTACAAGAAAAAGAAAAAAAACAGAGGGGAGCTTAAGGCTTCAGGGTCTCCAAGGCCAAAATAATGAACAAAACTCCTCCTTATAACTATAAAATAACAACCACTTACTAAAGGAAAGTACCAAACCTAAACTCCCTTACTAACCAAAACAGGAGAAAACGGGTTACAACCCCTAGCAGCTCCCACCTCTGAACAGAAACACGTCTTGGACCATCGTTCACACAGAAGCTCAGTTCCCTTCACACACACAGTGGCTCTCAACGGGGTCACAGGTCAAGGCTCTGGCGGCTGGCGAGACCAACACGCCATCAGGCTGAACTGAAACACGGAGCTCTCTCAGAAACAGAGCGCCTAGAGGTCAGAGGTCAGTGGCCGTAACACGCCACCAGAGCAAAGAGAGCGTTATCGGAAACATTTAGGAAACTTTCATTTCCACTGTACAGCAGGAGGATGTTGGTCCCAGGAAAAGTCGTTATGTGGCTGATTTGTGACCAAACTCAGGACTTTAACGCATTAATTTGAAAAATTAGAAACTTTTTGACACAATTAATGTTTTCACTTATTTTTTGTATGTTTCTGGTGTGCCGGTAAATTGTTAGCTGTACATGCTAACAGCAACGGGGGCCGCTTCTCTCTGGGCTGGTTGACCTTTAAACTTTCAGTGATAGTTTCAAAACAAAAGCAGCAAAAACGCAGCGGAGTGGATTAGATTTAATAAGGTTGGGGGGGGGGGGGGACGTGTTGACCTTTCGTGACCTCTGGAAAACCTCTGTGAAGTGACAGCGGCGCGTCCGGCTGGGTGAGCGTCTCTGATGGCGGCTTCGTGTCGGCGGCTGCGTTTGGGTTAAATGTTTCCTTCCAGCAGCAGACGGTCGGTTCTGACGGCAGGAAGCCAACATGTCGGCTAATTTTAGCGCTTTTCTCTGTGGATGTTCTCCACACAGCAGCTAAACCCAAGGAGGCGGCTCACAGCGTGCGTGCGTGCGTGCGTGCGTGCGTTGCGTGCGTGCGTTGCTTTGCGTGCGTGCGTTGCGTGCGTTGCGTTGCGTGCGTTGCGTGCGTTGCGTGCGTTGCGTGCGTGCGTTGCGTGCGTTGCGTGCGTTGCGTTGCGTTGCGTTGCGTGCGTTGCGTGCGTTGCGTTGCGTGCGTTGCGTGCGTTGCGTGCGTGCGTTGCGTGCGTTGCGTGCGTGCGTGCGTGCGTGCGTTGCGTGCGTTGCGTGCGTTGCGTGCGTGCGTGCGTTGCGTTGCGTGCGTTGCGTGCGTTGCGTGCGTGCCGTGCGTTGCGTGCGTGCGTTGCGTGCGTTGCGTGCGTTGCGTGCGTGCGTTGCGTGCGTTGCGTGCGTGCTGCGTTGCGTGCGTTGCGTGCGTTGCGTGCGTGCGTGCGTTGCGTGCGTTGCGTGCGTTGCGTGCGTGCGTTGCGTGCGTTGCGTTGCGTGCGTTGCGTGCGTTGCGTGCGTGATGCGTGCGTTGCGTGCGGCAGAGGAAGACTGAGCCTCCATAGATAGATCTCAGTCTGACGCAGACGCCAGCAGAGGGGAGTCGGCTAAAAACGGGCCGCTGCTCATTTACTCACGCAGAACAACGGGGAGCAGAGCAGAACCCGTCCAAACGCTCCCACCCAGCCGAATGTACCAGCAGGGGGGGTTAACCCCTAACCTCCTGCAGATACTCAATCAGCCCTCAGAGACGCTCTGAGGGCTGATTGAGTATCTGCAGGATTAACCACTTCAGATCGACTTTTTTTTTAATCTTTCCATGTTTTCCTTCATCAAAAACAAACCTGATTCATGTTTGAGAAATACTTGAATCTCCATGGCAACCATTGAGCTGTTGAAACGCCTGGGTGGCCTTAGCCCCGCCTCCGAGGTGCAGCCCCTCCCCTCTCAGCTCCTCCAGACTAGCTAGCAGCAGTTAGCAACCAGCTGCTGAGCTCAGAGCGACGCATTAAAGGGTTAATAGAGGAGCCATGTTGGACGACTTCCTGGAGGCGGAGCTTCAGGAAGAGCAGAAGTTCTTAAAGAGACAGAGGCCCAATTTCAAGGAGTTATATTATGAAGTCAAATTTTCTTAGTCATATTTAATATATTGAGCATTTCTACGAGAATTGAAGGTGACATAGTTACTTGGTTGTTATAAAATGGTTGTTATAAAGTCCCTGGAAAACGTGATGCTTCCCCTTCAACTCTTTGGTTTGGCTGCTTCCTTCCTGTAAACCAGAAGTGACCATATTTGGAGAAGCAGCAGCAATAATTTCTGAGGTCATCTGCAGTATATATATATATAGATCTAACAGAAAGTACCGGTGGTGTTGCGAATAAATCCAGATTCATGATCTTATCATGATGCCTTTTCAGGAAGTCGAGTCTTTAACGGAGAGGTTTTCAGTGTAACCTAGAGGAACCCAGATCTGGCCCGGCTGTGATGTCCATATGCCTTGAAGGCGCCGTGAATCCCGGGGCGGCGGCGTGGCTCTGAGGCGCCGTGGCGAGCCGACCATCTGCCGCCCGGCGCTCTGCTCGCTTTCCGCCGTTCTGGTTCTGAACGTTTGTTTCAGGGCGTCGATAACCAGGAGATTTGGACCAGTCGGGTTCCTTCTGCGACGGATTAAACAAAGTTCACTTTCTGGCACCAAGACGAGTCAGAAAGTGGAGCGACGAAGCCGACGTGTGTGTTGGTGATGAAATATGAATCACGGATATTAAAACCTCCAGCAGCCCTGCTGACAACTTATGGAAACCATTTTCTCTCCGTGTTTGTCTAAATCCCAGGCCAATTCCAGACGCCTTTATTTTTTATTAATGCACTTTATTTAAATGGATTTTCATTTGAGACACGCTTTTGTTTGGTAGATTTTGGAAAATTAAGGATTAGTAATAATTTTTTAAATTCAAAATTGCATATTTTTTCATGAGTCAAGTGTTTTGAATCTTGGTGTCAAGGTCTTACATTTTTACTTACTACTCCAGGTATCAGCCATCAGTAATCAGTTCTTACTGATGGCTGATAACAGAATCGGCTCTACTGGTGTCTGAACAGCCGATTACAGCCAATTGGAATGAGTTTCCTCATTCCAGTGAACATTTGGACAGAGAAAACTATTGGTTTAAACATCATTTCTGCTTCAGTCGATTGGTGATCAAAGGATCCTCCTGCTTCAGTCTGAATGAGACACTGAAGTGTCATTTTCACATTTATGAAGTTTTAAATATGAATCCATCTCGGAGTGAATCGCTTCCTGCCTGTATCCTCCATTTTGATTTAAAGAAGCGTTACAGAGGGAGAGAGCAGAGTTACAGGAGTTTCTGGCTGTTTGACTGTTAAAAAACTTACTGTTCTCAAGTCAAGAGTAGTAATATTCATAATTTCTCATCATGTCGGATAAGCTCTCCGTTAAAGTATTCGCGTTGCTTAAACAGAAACTGGACAGGGGAAGTGAAACGTCTGAGGTCGTTTCTTTATAAGCCACGCCCACCACCTTCTGACCAATCGCAGCTCGCCGCTCGTGGTTTAGCTATAGCTTAGCTTCTTGTAATAGCAGTGTTTCAGAAGGTCTCCATTTTGTGAATTTGAACTCGGTGAATCTCGTGTCCAGCACAGTTTTCTTCCTGGGAATTGAGGTAAAAACCAAAAAGAGTCCAAACATTTCCTTCAGCGGAACCGGAACCACTTGTAGTTTCCTCTTTGTTGCCTTACTTTCTGCGCTGCTGCGTTGACGAAT